>OOFC01049696.1:41470-60780 GCA_900323345.1 Pseudochromis fuscus
TGGTACGTGCTTTATGTAATAGTTGGTGATGATTAATTTCTTTTGCTTCATTTACAGAGTGTCCTCCCAATTACTGCTTGAATGATGGCATATGCTTGGTGGGAGAAAACGGCCCTGGTTGCATGTAAGCTGTAACTTCACTCACACACCAATATGCATTTATAAGTAATGCACACACTCAGTCACATTCATAAACCTGCACAAACAAAGATAAGTATCATGTCTGTTCTTCCCACTCCCCCTCCCATCCTTTATCTCTCTTTGTGAGATTTAAAACATGGAAATCCCATCAGTCTTGTTTCTTTCCCTGGAAAAGACACGCTCCGTGAAGCATGTGGGAATCTGCTTATCCCCTGCAGATTAAGCAGGGTGGCTCTGCCTTCATTTATCCACCGGCACACTGTTTCCTGGGAATCTCTGATGGATTCTTCTGGTCAATATTTAAACATGGTCTCCACTACCAATGGCCTAAATGGGGAGACCACAAAAAAACCCATGCATCAGAATAATCTATCAGCATGCTACTGTTTCTTTCTTTCAAAAACACTTTCAAACCAGATACTACGCTCACCCCGTAGGAGTTTCTTTTATTTTTTTTATTAAGCTCATGAATCTAGTTGTCTGCATCAGCAGCTTGGAATGTCCCTAATGAGATATTTCATTATAAAAGTAAGAATGCAATTATGAGACATGCTGCTGGATCTGCTAACATTATTACGCGCCACTGAATTCTGACGGAGAGATTTTCAATTGTCAAAAAAAAAATCTGAATTGTGCAGCAGGCGTGACACAGGTTCAACATCAACAAGTTAAATTATAGGTTTTCTGCTGCATCATAAATTACTTACACAGAAAATCCCTTGTCCTGAATTCTGTTGAGAAAAAATGAGGAAACATCTGTTTTTTCACAAAGTCTTTATTTTAAATCATATTTTTATGAAGATGTGTGTGTCGGTCAAGAAGCTCAGACTTTAAAGTCCACCTGAAATAAAAAATGATGTAGATCACGTCACTGGTCGTATTGTTCACTTACTTAACGATGAAAAAATATAACTTTTTTTTTTTTTTCAATCACATTTACTTCAAAAACAAACTTTCGTCATCTTACTCTAAGCAATATCAACCAATAGCATCATTACATCATGCTGTCAATCAATCTGCTGCTAGTTCAGATTACCACCAGGAAATATTGACAGAGTAGTAGCAGCTGTAGTAGATATTGGTCCAATCAAACCAAATGTTTTGTCCGGCCTACATGTCCTGTTTTGACAGAAATACTTTGCAATATCTAAGCTATAGCTCTAGTCCTGTCGAAGTCTCCTTAGTATTTAACTTCCCAACAGAAGTGCACAGCTAACATGAGTTTTCACCTAACCGTGAACAGTGAACATCCTTTAAGGCTGGTTAGATGCTGGTGTGGTCTTTACTTTTCAGTACCGCTAATAACAAGCTGTCTGCCCATGATATGTGGGCAGCACCAGATATTTGTTTGTGTCTGATTTCTGTGCCAGAGCTCCATCTGCCAGCTGCTGTCAATCAAACACAGACACCAACACGCCTGTCCAGCCAACAGAAAGAAAAAGCAGCATTTCTTTTTTTTTCCCCAAAGACCTTTTTCTTCCTTTTAATGATTTAAAAAAAGCTATTGACAAGAAATAATTCTGACTGCTTTTTGTCACAGAAATGCCGCCTCCCCCTCGGGGTCTCATTCCCTCATTCAGCCTCCTTGTATTTGATTACCCTTTCCATTCATTCCCCTGTTCATTCAACATTCCCCAATGCAGCACCACCACCGCTGCCTCCTCTCATTATGTAACAGGACTTTACCACCGCCATTCACCGCTCGGTGTGGTATGGAGCTCCTGTAGCTGTTCCAGCATTGATAACACATCCCTGCTGTAGCAGAACCCGGGGCCAGCAGTGGGAGGGCACCTCTGTCTCAGCATTTGCATCACGTTCCTCCACTCCGCTGAGCGGGATCCACCAGGGACCCGGGCCAGGAACAGCCCACTGCCACGGCTAGACTGTCACACAATATGTACGCTGACCCCCTCTGAATGATAATGACACCGTCTGGCTTCGCCGAGAGCTGTGTGTTTCGCATTAGAAGGCCGATGTTGCTCAGAAATCAAGCTGATACTGAACAGATGTTGACTTGGAGCAGAGTCTCAGTTTGGGAGGAGAGGAACTTACTTTCTTTCCCAGAGATGCTGCTCACCAAACCAACCAAACTGTTAGCAATTAGTCTGTGTTTCCATGCTGGATGTCCAGCAGATAAATCATGCACCATCTGACAAGATAGGAAGGGTGTGTGTGTGTAGAGCCTGCTGGAGAGTGTGCACTGGAGTTTATTTTCTTTTAGTATTTGATTGATTTATTTTGTCATACATGAGGTATTTTTTTGTACTTTCTTCTCAACAAATCACATGAAAAGACAAAAAACAACCAGGACCCTGTTTAGACTTAACCCTTTAACTCCGACAGGTCTGGACATGCGGATGTGGATTACCGTAATTATGTCACCGTTTGCGCGATCATAAAAATTCCAATGGTTCCCAAGAGCTGAGCTGTTGCACTTTACAGTGAATATGGTGTCATTACGGTAATTTCACTAGCGCCTCTCACAGAAGCCGGCAAAACAGCTGATTTACTATATACTACGTGTAAGAGTGTAATAACAGTGATGATGAAACAAGAAAAGCAGAAAAACACAAAAAAGGATTTTGATTTTAGAGTTTTAGTGAAAAAAACACTGCAACTGCACATGGATGTTAGATTTTGCAGGTTAAATTTGAATTTGAAATCAATAAACAATCAAATAAGCATAAAAAGTACAAGTGGAAATTTGGAGGCTCAGGTGTTAAAGTGTTAAAATGCATCTTGGGTGATCTTTTAATCTGTCTCTCTGTACTTTTTGACCACTTTTGATGTTCAGCCTCAGGTCCATGCCACCTAATCTGCTCCAAGTATTAATTATACATCTGTGGTGTGTTTCTCAGCTGCTCTGTGGGATGGACAGGTAACCGCTGTCATGTGAGGGAGAAGCCGTCCCTCTCCACCCCATCACCCACCCTGCCACCCACACCAGAGGACACACAGCTGGGTAATAAAGAAACACACCTCTATTAAACTGTCTCACATGGATCTCATGCAAAATCCTTTAATGCCTCCACAGCTTGAGGGAGAAAGTAAATACGTCTCTTTTGTTTAGATTCTCTGTACGCTGGCATCGGCATCGGGTTGGTGCTGCTCGTGCTCGGAGTCGCTGTTTGCGTTCTGGCTTTATACAAGAAAAAATGCCTCTTACTGTGAGTCCTGACAACAGCAAAACAAATGTCACTGCTGCTGCTTCGTTCTGATGATGATGTTGCTCATGAGTGCGTTGCGTTGGCTCCACAGAAACCGCGACCCGATGGACTATGGGGTGATGGATAACCCAGACTTTAACTGGAGAGCAGAGGTCAGCGCACACAGCCGTCCAATCAATCATCAGAGAATTCATTTTCAGTAACATTTGGATTCTCAGCTATACAAATCGCATTTTTCTACCATTCAACTCACATTTATTTAATAAGTGGATTTACCATTAGAGGAGGTCAGGAGGTGATCGCCGAGCCTCCCTGCTAAATTAGATTTTTTTAAATTTAGGATTATTGATTTTGCAATTTATCTTCTGCATGTATGTGTTTCTCCAATTGATGCATACACACACACACACACAGACAGTAATGCATGTACAGTCATAGACATCTAAGTAATGTGGTCAGATCCAACAGCATTAGTTACAATTCGAAAAAAAAACACTTTAAACAACAGTTTTTTTTAATGCAGTCTGAACAATAAGGTCACGTGATGAGAGGCTGTAGAAACTCCGAGGCCTCTACCCTGGATTGCATTACATTACACAGGTGCTCCTATTATTGTCCGCCCACTGCGCGCTCTGTTTCCTGCAATTTTGCCCTCTGCTGTTATTCCTGCTATCACGGAGAAAGATCGCAGCACAGGAAATTATACAATCACAGCTATTCCATTTGGATAATGGCTCTCGTGTGTGCGTGCATTCATGAGTGTGTCAAAAAAAGTGACAAAATGAGTGAGATGTATGTGTGAGCACACACACAGGTTTTGATGTGCATGGGCGTGTCGTCGAGTAATAAAAAGTGAGAGTTATGCGGGGAGCCACGGCTGTCATGACTCTAATGATGGAGATTATCATGGATTTAATGGGTGTGTGTGTGTGTGTGTGTTGTACTGATGAAATGCATGCATAAGAATATATGTTTTATTAATGCCAACAATTGGAAACAGATTGTATTCCAGGGATGTAATTCAAACACTCAGCAGGTTTAAATGTATTTCAGTGTATTGTGTATCTGCATCGGCACGTCTCTACATGTTTGCTTTCATGTGGCTGCCACTGAGACACAGCTATAAATAGAGAGGTGTAGGTGTGAACTGGTATCTCCACGATGGAGACAGATCTGCTCCAACACTTATTTTACAGCACAGTGGAAACAGCCTGTGATTATTCCCCCTCTGGAAGATGATGAAGTGGTTTATGAAGGTTAGAGGTGTAATTATGGACGCATGGCGGGTCAATTTGATTTTAATTGTGTCTGCATTTCACAAATTAAGGCTCATCTCATTTTTAAACTAATGTACATGATTTTCTTTCCGTCAGCTCCCGTCACTGGACGAGAGGCCGGGCGTCTGTCCCGCCAGTAACCCCAGGAGGAGTGATGGAAGTGGGCTTTCCATTAGTGTCTACCCCTGGAGGAGGGAGGTGGAGGTAAGGTGTCTGTACTCGGCCTGCTGGCCTTTACTCTAATTATCTGAGCATAAGTCAGTGACGTGATGTATGTCTCTTTGTGTGTATTCGTCCTCAGCAGGGTTCGAACTGGAAAGTCGCCAAGCTGTCCTTCTCCAACCCAGTGTACAATTACCCCCCTGACGCTAATGGCGCTGACTACAAAAGCTCTGAGGCATAAAAATGAAGGACTTTACGCTTTTTTTGTTCCCCGAGATTACACTTTTGGCATTTTGCCTTCATTTGGAGAGCGCAGTAAATCAGAGGGGAAATGTGGGGAGAGAGCGCGGGAACGACTTGCAGCAAAGGTCCAGTCTGGAGGGAGTCAAAGTGGGTAACCCAGCTGCTGTGGGCAGTTTAGCTCCTGTTGTGCACACCCCAATTATTCAACCATAAGGTCGACTCAATGGACTTTATGTATTGACACTGTAGTCGATCTCAGTCTAAACTCTGTGCACACACACTTAATGAGTTTTTCTTGACCTCCTGAGGCACCAAGTGGGGGAAATATAAGGAGTGAAGTTGAGATGTTTTGCAAGAAGAATTTAAATATCAGCTGTGATTGATGGTAACAACTTTTTAAATTTACCTGGTATGATAGTGTCCCTCATTGTACTTACATGTTTTAATAAAAGCTGTTAAATGGTCTCTGGAAGCTTTGGGCTTCAAATACATGGAAACATTCATATTTCTCTGTCCTCTATTACCTATAAAAATAATAATTAACGTGTTATATGTTCATTGTTTAATCGGTTCAAGAACCAAAAATGTCAAGGTGCAGTTTTATGGGTTTTAATGTGCTTGACTGTTTCTTGGCAATGAGCCGTAACCCCCCAAATCTTTTTATGCTAAGGTAAGCTACTGCTGGCTGTAACTTCACATTTCCTGGACAGAGATGAGTGAGATATTGATTTTCTTTCTAAATACTTGGCAAGAAAGTCACTGTAGTAAAATGAATGTTGATGTATTCCTTTAAATAGTCTCGATATTTAAAAGAATAATCATTTTCGATTTTCTTTTTTCAATGGTCTCTATTAAAACAAGTCAAAAAGAGCATGAGAACAAATCCCAGAAATCAAAATTCAGACACTGAAGGCCGCCAGTGCAGAGGTTTATTCTTTCACTTCTACAGTACTCTCACTTTCACAAATGCTGCCTTGTGAATGGTGATTAAAGGTTTTCTGTGGTGCTGGCAAAAAAAGAGGAAAACATCCAGTTCACTGAATTGAAATGCTCCGCTGAACACACAAAGCCTCCAAATAGAGTCCTGACTTCATTAGTGATCCATTTTAATCCTCACAAGTCCAAATAAAATAGTTTGCCCCTGTTTTATTTGCAAATTAAAATCCATTACTAGTCGGCGTCGTCCTGCAGCTGCAGTGTGTGTGCGTGTGTGTGTGTGTGTGTGTGGCATGAAGTGACTCCGACTCAACCGGCACAGAGCAGATGGATCATAAACAGCACAGTTAAAACAGCCCCTTATAAATTTCATGAGTGTTCGGTTACGGCTCTTCTCAGGTGTGTGGTCTTAAAAAGTCTTCTTGTATCTAACAGTCGATAGGATTTACAATCTCAGGTCATGTGAGTGTGATAAAGGACGTCATGTGATGAGATTGATACCACTGACCCCGTTCACACTTGGTTTTAAAATGCATCGGATCACATCTTTGTTTACACCTGTATCTAACATGCTTCTCCAAGTCGTCCTGACGACCACTTGTGTTCTGATGTCACCACGGCAACTGGATGAGAGGACAAAGTTGTTAATGACTTGTGACCACTAAGAAATTTTGGTCCTGTATTGATGATGTATTTTCTGTTTGGAGACGCAACAGGACTCAGCGTTTCCGCTATAAAGGTTTTTTAGTGCTGTCCACTTGTGAGCATTTGAAAAAGCAAGTGTAAACAGGGTCACAGTGCATCTGTCTGTTCAATATTCTGCTACCTACTAGTTACCTTTGCT
The DNA here is from genome assembly GCA_900323345.1 of Pseudochromis fuscus. NCBI lineage: Eukaryota > Metazoa > Chordata > Actinopteri > Pseudochromidae > Pseudochromis > Pseudochromis fuscus. The sequence continues at coordinate 48,241 of OOFC01049696.1, forward strand.
TGGCTAATTTAAGTAACAACATGTCCCAGTCGGATTAATTTTCTCATTTAACAGCAGAAAGTGTTTAAACCTTAATACTAATAACATAAATACCCATTCATGCTTAAAGACAGCACTTTACTGACTTCTTCAGTACACTGTCTTTGTCACACTGTCATGGCTACTGACTCATTAAATGTTAACAGCTTGACAAAAACTGATTTATTTATTTTTTTAAGTTGACCTGTTTTCTATTATGGTGATACTTTTGGCTTTTATAAGGCGTATGAGCAATGATGCACTCTTCAAAAGCCGCTGCAGTCTCAATCCCATTTATAATAAATGTCAGGTAAATGTGTTGGTTCCAGCCCGTGAGTGCTCTGTGCCCGTGCACTTAGTCAAAACCCATCAACACGCACGCCCGTCCCTTTATATGGGGTTCACCTTATGAATCTTTCATTTTCAGACTTTAGATGACCACAATCTCCAGTGTCATTACTGCTTAGTCTCCTTCTCCATCACTGTAGAGTCTTTGCTGAGTCTGTAGCTGGATTCTGGGTCAGAGATTTATCAGTGGGCCACAAGATCAATTCCAGCCTTTGAGCTGCTGTTTTGTTTTTATTGTCTGTGTCCTCGCCTTTACTGGCTCACTGTTATGCCCTTCAAAGCTAAAAAAGCAGCAATTACGTACTCGATGAGTTAAGACTGCACTTTCTAGTATTTCAAAAAATACTATGCCGCAGACGTGTATAATTTCCTTTAAATTAGAAAATCACCAAGAGAGAGCCTCACAACTAGCATTAAGCATTAACCTTAATTAACTAAAGGGCCGTTCATTTTATTGTTCCACAAAACGTAATCAGACTTAATGAGGTAGTAAATTCAAACATAGCAGAGAAAGTCAAATTAGCTTAAATCCTGCTGGAGCCATCTAGCCAAAACCACCAAGATTTGGTTGTTGCTTTGGATAAACTGTAAATTTGAGAAGTACAGGTAAACAGGCAACTCATTTTACCACAGAAATGTATAATGTATACAGAGCCCCTAAAGGGACATGAAGAAAAAAAAAAATTGCTGGTATCTAGTGCACACCAGATAAGCATCTTGTGCGCATGAGTTAGCATCTCCGCTATACAGAAGAGTTTGCATAATTTGTTCAAATCTTAAGTTCATGAATTAGCTTGAAAATTACTGAACACCACCGTCCACAGGTGTTATGCCACTTCAAGGTGGACCGGGAAATTCAGCCTCTTCTGTATACAGGAAATGCTAACTTGCGCACACAAGATAATTATCTGGTGCGCACTAGATACCGACACTTTTTTTTCTTCGTGTCCCTTTAGGGGCTCTGTAAATTTACATGCAAAATAAACACAAGAAATTAAGGGAAAGCTAGCTGAGGAGATAGTTAGCTAGTTGGACAAATAGCTAAAGCTAAAATTGTTTTTAGAGACATTTGTTTTTTTCTCTGGTATTTTTATCATTGAACAGTATATCTACTCACAGTTAAAATAATATAGCAATATAGCATTAAAAAATTCATTAAAACGTATAAAAAGATGTGTCTGTTGTGTTATGGTTCTCACCTTAAATTATACTGATTTTAATGTACTGTACATATTAGAGGTAATAATAATATAACTCCCATAAAACAGCCTGTCAAATATATATTAAAATATCCTGTCAAAAACAATGATGAGTGTTTTAGCTAAAGCCAACAGAAAGTTAAATAATTGATTTCCTTAAATAGTATCCGTTTAAACGCACCAACGTGCTGTTTGTCTTTCCACATGAATGATTAAGAAGCATTTTTAATTACAGTGGGTAAATAAAAACTACAGCAAAGTGGCTACTTGTGTGTATCACAATGAGAACTGTGGTCAGTCATCTTCCACGTGTTATCATTATAAACATTAATAATAATTTCTGCTAGGCCAACAATCCTCTTCATGAATAGCTCAGAGTTACTGAAAACACCAGCTCAGCTTTTTCACAGTCTCTGCATCAGTGTTTGTTTGTCTCACCCCGATGACATTTGACCGAACAAAACAACAATCAATGCCTCCACACAAAAACCTCTCCCCACTAACACACACCCACAAACAAAGCCACCTTCCACTCGCCTTGCCTAGCTTGCACGCTCTCGCATGATGCCCTGCTGACTGCGAATGTGCAGTTATCAATGTTTTTGTCCCTGGGCGGACATCTCTCTGGTCGTTTCTTTATTCGTGATGTTGAATAGCGCGCAGGAGAGCTGCTCCACCATCACCGGCCTTTGTCCCGGTGTTGTTGGTGAAGCAACGTTAGTCAGCTTTTCTCACCAGAGCCTTTGTTGTCACAGTTTTGCTAATCACAGAGCAGAGTCCATGTAAAGGTCACCGTTTTGTTTGTGTACCTCCCGGCTCCGCGAGGCCCCCGCCATGAAAACGCTCCCGTAGAGTTCGGCCTTGTAGGACTCCTTCTGTCAAAATAACAGTTGCCTCTTGCGTCATTTGCATAAGTATTCAGCCGTTCCCGAGCCCTCTCATCCCGAGCTGTCAGCCTGCTATCACAGCAGTCGGCCCAATTTCCTCTCCCACTGCAGCCGGGGACTGGGGTTACCCAACCAGCCCAGCCAGGTCAAGGTGAAATTTACCCCCTTTCCCTTGTAATGATGGTTTGGAATTGGTTCTCTCATCCTCTCCGGCTGAGTGCAGAGGAAAATGTCGGGTTATTCTCTCCGTATTCAGCGAGTGTGGATGGGGTTTAGCCCAGGGGGTCGTCCTCTGACCGTTCATCTCTGAGTCTCCAGAAAACCCCCTCAGGTCTCTGCCTCTACAGAAAGTGTGCTGCGTCTGATTGGACCCTTTGTGGTTTTATGTACACCTTAACATCCTCCTGTGATCTACAGTAGAGGACTGGAAAGATACTGTGAAGGCTGGTTTATGCGCCTCGTACAACCAATTACACCCTCTTCTGATGTGTCGTAAATATTGACCTGTCTCATGCTCGGCTGCGTTCGCTCATTGTCTGCTGATGCTTGATTAAGTTTCTGATTACAAGACAGAGAAGTCAATACATCATCAAATATGGCTAAATTAATGACATTTTTAACTTTATTATTTATTGTTTACTTCATGAGATACAAAAACAAGGTCCAACAGAATGATGGAGTGGGAGAGAAATTGCCTCTGGAATTAATTTATTCTGCTGGGGGTGGAAATGCAATGAATTACTTATGGGAAGTTGATCAATATATGACCACTGGTTGCTTGCAAGCTGAATGTGAACACCACACTGTGTTGACTCTGCCTCCTGCTTAAGTGGTTATGCTGGTATTTATCATTAAAAATCCTTCATCCTCTAAACAGACCACAGGCTGTTCTCTTCTGGAAGTTTTCAACAAATATTTAAAGAGAGTGAGAAATCTTCACCAACATGTAGACACCTCTTTATGAACATAGGAGACTCAACAAAATATTTTTCTAGTGGTTGTCATGGTAGGAGGTGGTGAACTACTCAACAAACACCATCACACAATCACAAAGACATTTAAACCACCAACATGCTGCACTTTTTTTTTTTTTTAAATCTCATTTTTCTATCAGCTTTTGGCAAACAAGCTAGCAATAAGTATTGTTATTATTTAGTCATTGCCATGTTTATGAGCATTTAGCAACATTAGCATTGATTTGGACTCATACTTTCAACCACCTGGTGAATGTAAAGCTGATCTTCATCCTCCTTTAAGCTCTGTTTTGGTCTCCTCCAGCTCCTAAAGGAAATATCAGTACCTTTTTCTGTTGGCTGCTGTTGGACTTTTGAACTTTTTAGCTGAGCACATTGTCGCGCGACGGATGAAAACAACATTAGAGAGGACTGTGAATGATGCTAAATACTAACATTATAGATCTGATAGGAAAATTATCTTTTGGTCACGACAAATCACCCCCTAAACATGCACATAGTCGTTTCATTACCGTATTTTCCGAACTATTGAGCGCACCTGTCTATAAGCCGCTATTGAATTTATTCGAACAGTTTCATGTGGTCCACTCTGACCGGGTCTGATGTGACGAGGCTAAAGGTATCGGCGGCACGGAGCTTGCTAGCTTGTAAAAAGCCAATGAGCTTTGTGCCGCCAATACATGAGCTGCGGGGTTCAAAGCGTCGGAAAAAAGTAGCAGCTTATAGTACGGAAAATACGGTAATTGTAAATATAGGGCAGTGATTACAGCAGGTTTAAAAAGCAGCTTCCAACAACACATGCAGAAGATATGATGATGTAATACGAGGTTTGAGCGTCAAAATATTGGCAACAAAATAACCAAACCAGAAAGGAGCAGTTCATTCACCGGTTCACTGATCGGACCCGCCTCATGACTCCTCCCTTCATATCCAAATATGGTCATAACTGGCTCCACAAAAAACAACTTGGAGGTGTTCAAATGCCAAACTCCCAACTTCAAAATAAACGAGTGATGCCACCTTAGTTTTGTCCATGTTTTATAAGCTGAAGGACAGACACTCTCCTGACTTCTTAATACAGTCCACAGCCTTACTTCTGTTTTCAGGCTTTTCTGAACACACGGCAGAAATCACTGCTCCAGGATCCATTGTTTGTTTACATTCTTGTTCCCTGCAGTCAGCTCCTTCCTGGCGATGCCTTATCTATCGGTCAGCACACTGCACTCGCATTTTGAAGGCAGAAGTTTGGCGTTTGAACGTTACCATGTTGGTTTGTTGGAAACAGAAATGACCATGTTTGGATTTGAAGGTACTGAGGGTGAGGAGGTCAGTTTTTGAAATGAAGTCAGTTGGAGGCAGAGTTTTTTGGAGCCAGCAACTAGTGGCCATTAGTGGTACTGCAGTTTTCTTGCATTTCTGCATTGGCCTCATTTTTGACACCCAGTGGGTTTGATCACTTAATTACACATGAATAAAGGTTCAAAGGAGAACTTGTTGACCCGCAGTGCATCACTCATAAAGGTTGTGTTTGAATGTGTGTAAGTGAAACCTGCAGAGAGCAGGTAGATGCATCATTGGGATTAAAAGGAGAGCAACATGAGAAACGACGCCACTTTCCCAGACAGCAAACATGCTTCATATTATATCAGATGAGCAGGGAGGATGGGACAGGTCGCCACGGTTAACAGGATTCAGGTGACAGCGGTGTGACTGCAGAGTTGCTCGTGCGTATCCACAAAAATCTGGGTTGCATTTGAGAGTTATTCTGGCTGACCTGAGGCGTCCATGTTTGTCTGTTTTTCTGGCACTTCAGTGATCATGAAGTGCCAAAACTCTAAATTTACCAGTTATATTTACAACTTGGATATTGGCACTGAACGCTGTTTACAAGCGGGAAATTACAGATGACATAATTACATACGGTGGCACGAGGCCTAAGCTGCTCAGGTGTTTTAGCTGCGTCCCTCCCTTCTTCGTCTGCTGGCTGCCGAACCAGGAAGTCAGCAGCAGCAGGCAGAGCCGGGGGGAGAGGAGGGGGGTGTAAAAAGCTTCATGTGTATTTTTAAGTTTGTTTGTGCTGCAGAAAGACGAAGCTGTCCTTCTAAATAAAACTGTGCAACTGAGCAAAGCCCTTTTAAAGTTTCCACTCAAAGCAGAGCTGAACGATCTTTCAGGTCCTGGAAAAGGTAATAATGAGCCGTGCCCTAATGGAAAGACCCAAACAGAGCTCGGCTTGTTCTCGGTGTCTGACTGCCACACGGCCTCTTTGTTCCCTCTTCATTAAGTGGCCTGTAGCGTCATAAATGCTGCGGTGACATGCATGTGCGCAGTGCAATGCAGTGACCCAACTCTGAGGCATGAGCGCTCGGTGGAACATTCACACTTGCCGCCGCCCTGTTAGACCCTCGAAGGCCTTGATGTCGCTGCAAGCCTCCCATTTCATTTCATTAATTTGGTCACAGATGTTTTGATGCTCTTTCTTCCTCCACCCCGGGGGAGGCCGAGTGCGGTGTGGTCCGCGGCCAAGCAAAAGTTCACGGCATCTGTGACTGATCCTGCTTTATGTCACAGTGGAAGGAGTCGGGCAGCGAGAGGCTTAGGGAGACACTGGGAGAGGATGCTGTGGGAGATTTTCAGTGGTCATCTGAGGTCTAGCTCGGCTTCTTTCTGCTCGAGTTGTGGAACAAGGTGATTAGAGCGGCAGACTGCGTGGAGAGCTGCGGCCGCCGAGTCTGGACCGCCGCGACCATTAAACTGCTGAGAGACCGTCTGTGTGTGTGTGTGTGTGTGTGTGTGTGTGTGCAGCCTCAGGAGCTAAATCACTTTACATCCTGATACCGCGTCTGATTGAGAAATGTTTTACAGCTTAAATGGTCTTACTGCACGTGTCAGCAATAATCTCCTTTTATGAGCGTATACATCACTTATATTTCCGTCTGGGTGGGATTTGTTTGTGTTTGCCCCACAGATGTTTGATATACGCCTCTGTGGCTGCAGGAGAGGTGCGTGTTGATTGAATCACACCGAGGGTGAGGGGGATTTATGCGACAGAGTGAATGTGACACAGTGGTGGACAGGCGCTGTCAGCACGTATTTATTCAGTCTCGTGATCATAACAATGTCTCGCAGAGTTATTTTAGACAGAAGTGAAAGGAAACACGCATCAGAACAGTTGCTCGCTTACTCGCCACTTCTTTTCACACATCCATAACGCTGAAGCCAGAAAAACAGAATTAATATCGTCCAGCAGCGTTTTACAGACCTACAACTTGGACACTTCACCTATTTTGAACTTGGGTATTGAAATCTTTGCAGCAGGGATTTTCAAAGTCTGGCTCAAAGCTGAGACAACTTTCGTCTCTGTATCAAAGTGTCCAGAAAAAAATGTGGACGAGACATTTGCAGCCTTACTTGTGCTGTGCAAGAAGGAAAAAAGTCATTCTCATATTCAATATTCTTCCTCTTGATTCCATTTGGGTGGTAATTTTGCATTAAATTTTGGGAGTACAGTCCTCATAAAGCTTTAGATGGCTGCAATCAGGAAGTTTAAATCCTCTATTTTTACACTTCAGCAACTGGGCACCATTACACTGAATGAGCTTCAGGCTGTTCCTCTTTGCAATATGCACATTGACGTACACACAACTGGGTCTGGATGATTTTGATCCTGATAAAAACTTTACATCTTCTCTGGCAAGTTGCAGAGCATCTTTCCTATTTGACTTCTATGCAAATTTATGGACATTTATTTTGTTCCTGACTCGCGCTGCCCTCGATTTTTATTATCTTTTTACACTTAAAATCCATTTAGCACAGGAAAACTATACTTTAAATGTTCAGGATGCAAACAGCAGCCAAGTAAACTATCAAAGGGGTCCTTTATGCGAGAGTTTCTTCTCTATATTAAGCTTTTCCATGACTGTGGTGCGGCTCCTGAATTCCCACAGCGAGTGTCTTAATTGGAACAAGCATGTGGTCCAAGTTATCCTTCCTGTGCACAACGAGCGCCAGCTAAGCAATGAGAAAGAAAAAGTCTGGTGAGTCGTCCCGAGTGCAGAGAGAAGACAGAAAAGAAATGTTCCCTCGCATGAGAGGTTTCCAAGTTCCTGCCCTTCACTGTCTGGCTGAGTAAAAACACATCCAGGGAAGAGGGATCATCATCAACATCATCGATTGTCTGGATTCAGGTTCAGGATTTTGCCACCATCATGATTTATATCCATCCATAAACTTAAAGCTTGTGTTTGGATTCCTGAAAACTCTGCAGCTTCTTGAACAGCTCCAGAAACAGACTTTGAACAACTTGATACTTTCATAATCTGTGCTGATTTTACGAGAACTGCTTGTAGACATGTAGACACAAAATTACACTTTATAGGCTCAGCGTGTGATTTGTAATGACAGAAATTTGTAGACACCCTCCCACATCCCAAATAAGTCTTTTTAGATGATTGCTACTAAAGATTTAACCCGACCTCTGTAACTGTGTAATTAACCAGCTCCCACTTCTGAATATTTAATGTCAGAAAGAAAGAAGATGTGAATAAAAATTGAATAGTAAGGAGTTAATTTAATTGTTTTTACATAGCAAATTGAAGTAAAGCCTGCGTCAGCATTACAAAGGGGTTAACAGTATGATCTGCCTTGCACCTGAAGAGGGCGCTCTCACAGTTCAATCACCTGCAGAAAAGGTGACAGATGGGACACAACTGGAGACTAAGAATCTATATTTATACATAAGCACGTGGGAAATGAGAATTAAAACAATCTTAACAAGAAACTCAACCAAAACTAAAGATATTGTAACTCTGAATCGCCCTACACACCCAAATCTTTAATCTTTTTGTATTTATCTGTTAATATACCGTTCACCGCACCAAAACCCTCTGAAGTGAAGGAGTCACTGTTGTCTGGTGGCAAACAATCAGCTGACATCTGCCGCTCCTCAAGCTCCAAAACCCTCCAACATCTCCCCACATCACTCAAACACTGCATGTCAGAGAAGACGCAGATAATATCCCAGGGCAAAATCTGACTCCGTGTGTGCGTGTGTGTGTGTGTGTGTGTGCGCGCGTGCCTCCCCAGGTTCGCAGCATCTAACAGCAGGAGAAGAGGAGTCATTGGCTCCGAGGAGTTGATGACGGGGAGAGAGCGCACTGTCTTCTCCAGGAGCGCATTCACCTCCTCTCTCTCCCTCCCTCCCTCTCTCCCTCTCTCTCTCTCTCATTCACACTCCGCACCTCCGTCCAGTTGGGATGAAAGCAGCAGCAGCAGTAGCAGCAGCAGCAGTGTGGGACTGATGTGCGTCTTTACGCGGTGAACTTTTTCTTTTTTTCTCCGTATTTGTTTATTTTTTTTGTTTTATAGTACAAGCGGAGAAGCGCGTTTGCTGCCCAGGAGCGCGCAGTGTGGCGCACGCTGGAACAAAAAAAAAGAAAAAAAAGAAAAGAGCTCAGTGCAGCGCAGGCAGGTTTCCCCTGTTAAAAGCAGCAGGAGCGGCAGGAGAGTTACGGAGTCCTCTCGGGGAAGCGGTGCATGAGGGGGAAAAAAAGACGGACAGCTTCTCTGATTAAAACAACAACAACAACAACAACAACAACAACAACAACACCGGGATACTGAGGAGGAATCAGCAGCGTAACTTGGATATGGCGGCTGTGAAGACGTTTCTCGTTGGAGTTGTTTTAGTTTTGCTGTGTGTGGGGATTGTGCACGCCGAGATCACAGCCGGTGACGGTAAGAAAACCAAGCACCTCAAACCTGTTAGTTCAAAATGTGTGAGTGTCAAGTTCGTGCAGGAGTCCACGCGCGGGGCTGTGCAGGAAAAAAGCGATGCACACACAGGTGTAAGCGCATGTGGATGAGTTTGTTTTGCGCGCAGATCGCATTGTTTGTTGCAGCAGGAATCAGGTTGAAGCAGCAGCGGAGGGTCTGTGTGTGCAAGTGGACACCGTGGACTCCCTGAGGCTGTGTCTCTTGACCCACTAACTCACTCTCTTTTATCTAGATCAAAGACTTTGTTTTAGTCCAATTATATTTACTACTACAAGCTTTTTTTTCATTCATATTTACTCTGCTGCCTTCATCTGTTTATTAATGCACGTGATGTACAGTGAAGCTGCCTCTTATGTGTCAGATTTTTGTCTTCTCCCTTCTGTGACATCCTGAGAGATGGAGGCGTCACCCATCTGCAACTTTAAACAGCTCTAAGTGCTATTTCAGGAGAGGTGGATGGTTCAGGTGCTTCCTCCTTGATCATAACACACACTGGAAGGTAAAGACTCCAGTGTGAACAATATCTCTACTGTACAGTAAGAGCTGCAGCACCTTAATCTCAAATCTCCATGTGCATCCATAGTGGGATAAGTTCATGCCAACCTGGGTCCCGTCCACACAGATGAGCTCTTGTTTCCCAGGGCTTTTTATTGCTGGCGGTGAATTGTCATCACGTATCAGATAGTGGTTGGAGAAATGCTCGTCCGCTGACAGTGACTGTAAATTAAAATCGCATGTGTGTGAGTGCAGACCACAGAGTTACAGGAATGTGTGTGCCTCTGTTTGGGAGAGAGAGATGCAATCATGTTTGCAAAGGGGCACACACACACACACACACACACACATATATGCATGCATGCACTTCTACACACTCAGTTTTATTCATGAATTCAATCCATCTCCGGGGCTGTGCTGCACTCTCTGTGGCTCATTTGACATCAGCGCTTTGCTCGTTTCTAACCTCAGATTAAAGCTTATAGATCCACAAACAGCATCCACAAACAAAGAGGGACATATTCCTCTCTGTCTGACCACCTCATCACTCCATTTCCTGCAGGAGCTGGACGCTGGACCCCCCCTCCTCCTTGTATGTAGGACAGTATTTTTAGACATCTAGGTGAGGTGCTTCCCTTGTTGTGTACTGACCTCAACTTCTTGGTGGCAGGAGCAGGAGAGAGGTTGGTATTAATAGAGCACAGGTGGACTCCTCTACTCTCTGCAGGTCCACCGGGAGGATATAAATGCACCATTCACTCCCAGAGCCTCTGAGGAGTGTCTCAGCAGTGTAGAGCCTGGGATGTGGAGCACTGGTCTTTCCCTCCTCGCCTTTATTAGTTAGATGAGCTGTGGAGAACATCTGGGTGAAATTACACAACATCCTGAGCTCTTAGGCTCTGTGATGTTCACCCCGGTGATACAGGCGGCAGTGGCGCTCTCGCAAAAATCAGGGCTGACTTCGGGGGTTAATTTGCTCTCCGGTGCTTTTCTCAGAGTGGAAAAAGAGATGTTCCACTAGAGTCTGGAGAGCGTCTGCATGCGCGATAGTGGAATAAGGGGGAGAGCGTGAGAGAGAGTCTTGCCTCATGTAATGATGTGGTCTGATTTAAAAGCCTGTGCTGAAGGCTGTTAATGTGCTAAGATTGTGGTTGTGTGTGGAATTTCATTTGGTTGTGGATGCTGGAGAGTGGAGTTTCTCTTCAGAGGCTTGGTGGAGGGGGCCGGTAGAGGGTTAAACCCGCTCACAGGGCTGCAGCGGCGTGGACGTCTCCAGCTCCAACGCGCCGCTCTTCATCCATCATGCTGCCAGCAGCTGCCTCTGCAATCCCCACAAACACACAGAGCCTCGTAGGAATGCGAGCTGCATGACTTCATGATGATATTTCACCACGATGTTGGTGAAATACCTGCAGGCGCTCAGCTCCGTCGCCAACAAATCTGTTATTAAATCTTTCATTAAGAGTCTCTTTAGTGAGTCAGGTGTCAGCACAGAAGGAAAACAACACCGGTGACATGTGCAAACACGTTCAGCCCAACGACATTAAGTGTGTTTCCATCCACCTGTTTTCAGTTTGTGCAGTGGAAAAGATGAAATATCACATGATGCTTTGTTGATGTGTCAATAGAAACAAAGTAACAAAGTGTAGAGATGGAAAATTTTTTCCCAAATTAAGCCATTTGTACGTATTTGTTTGTGAATGGTTTCCACTTATATGGCGTCTTTTCATCTTTAAGTTCTTACTATTCATTCACACACACACACACACACTCACTCCAGTGTAAACAAAGCCACCATGCAAGGCCCATCAGGACCAACTGTCTTGCCCAAAGTCACTTCAACAAGGTGACGCATGGAGCTGGGCATCGAACCACCAACCTCAGATGACATGCTCCACCCCCTGAGGCACAGCCACCTTGTTTGAGGTTTTACCAGTGGTCTTTTATTGAAGCGATCTTCTTCAAAGTCGCACAGAAACGGCATTTTGAGAGAATCTAACTTCTGTGTTGTGATGTATTTCTGGCAAAACCATGAAACATCATAGCTAGCAAACATTAGTGATTAGTGATGCTGCACTTTCTTTGTCCTTTATTGTCAAACAGAGGACAGCTACTGCAGGTCGTGGACGATGCTGAAAACAAACCTGACACTCGATCCAGTCGTTCTCCAGCAGACATTTGTTCATTGTCACTGACGCCATGATCCATGACTTTGTGTAAAAACCCTAACACAGGAACAGGTTGTTACTACTAAGAAACCAAATCAACACTTTGCAGTTTCTTACAGATCTAAGTAGTGATTAGCTGCTACTACTCTGTCTGAATCTGAACTGTGCCTAACAACAGGTTGATTGACAGGTGGACAGAAGGATACGATTGGTTGAAGCTGCTTTGGGCAAGATGAAGAAAGTCATGTGATTTTTACTTTGATGTATAAAAAATAATAGTTTTTTGGCTAACATTGTGAAGTAAGTGAACATTACAATCAAATTTAATAACAATACTTCATAGTCTCATAACACAAGGGGATGGAAATGCTGATACTTTGTTGACTGTTGACTGACTGTTGAAGAGAAACCTGTCTTCTCATGACGAACGCTGCCATGTTTGTCTCTTCTGTTTGTCACTGAGGATGACTGTGTGCAGATACAGGATGGGAGGTCCAGCCTCAGTGAGCAGAGTATAAGCCTTCTTGGAATCTCACCCCCGCCATTCCTCCCCCGTCTCCCCCTCACTGACACTGCACATTTCAGAATGGACAGAATGAGCGAGCCTCTTTATTGGCCCTCTGAATGATCTGCTGAAAGGAGCTGCCATGAATGGATGACGGGGGTGGGGTGGTAT
>OOFC01049696.1:60800-77620 GCA_900323345.1 Pseudochromis fuscus
GCTCATTGTGCTGCCCTGTATGCGGCAACAGCGGGCCATGGCACATCGTCCCCCCTTTACCAGCATGTAACAGCAGCACCAGGTTCCTGCATTAGTCACGCCTGGCCCTTGTCGCCCTGCGCCCCGCCCCTTTTAGTCCGGGAAGAAGCTCAGCCCGGCGGCTTGAGAGGGCTGGAGCGCCGTGCAGAGTTCAATAGGCTCAGAAACAAAGAGCAAAGAGGCCACTAGTTAATGAAGCCCGGCGCAGTTAAGCTCCTCTTTAGGCCTTTTCTCATTGTCTTTCATGTGGTTCAAAAGCTCCTTCACTTTCAATTGTTGCGGCGCTCTGCCTGAGTTATCGCGTCTTTGAGGTCGCGGTAATCACTCGCTGGCATCTTCTCCTGCGTGAGATTTGTTTAGTTAAATCAAAGCAGCACAGTTGTGTCCAAACTCGTGTCCGTCAGGCTGGTTTGAAAAGGTCAGAGGCAGGAGAGGGAGGCTGTTGATGGTTAAAGCAACTGCAGATCTGGATGTCAGTGGTTCAGTGGAGGATGACAAACATTTTCCATTCATGACAACGCAGATGAATCCAGAGCTGCTGGTGGACCACTGCTATCTGCTGAGGGATGCTGCCGTACGAGGCATCATCAGCTGAGGAGGGGAACGAGTGAAAGGCTTTTTCATCTCGGTGGGAGGAGTTGTGTTTTCTTTTCGCCCGCAGGGGAAAATCTGAAAGGATAACGAAGCGAGGGAGGAGGCTTAGAAAACAGGCAGTTCCCTCTCTGCTGACCTTCACAGTTAAAACCAACGTATGACACTCTGCAGTGTTGTAAGTCATGATTAACAGCATAGATTATAGGAGGATAAATAAATGGAGGATGTTCCCACGGGCACTTTTTTTATTGGTATATGTCGTCAACTTAATGCTCAACATAAAGATCCAGGAATAACTTTGGAGGGAAGAACAGGTCATTTGTCTCGGTGGCTTTTGCATCAGTTTATTTCCCCAAAATCTAAATATGTTGCAATAGAAACATAGTTGAAAGTGTCCAGATTTGTCTTAACTTTCATGCAAGTACAGGCACAAGATGGCAGGGAGAAAAAAACATGTTTGTCGGCTGAATTCAAGGAGAAACAACAACAGAAAAATAATCAACTTAATGTATGTTTCAAACTACCTGTTTTAATTCACATTAAAATTAAATTTGACAACCTGCAACTGGAAAAGGCAAAAAAATCGTGATGTACGTGAAGCAGGGGACCGTCCTCAAATGTATTACTTTGATTGGCTGCTGAGGTTTAATGGCAACAACAAGTACACTCACCTCCTAATGCTCACCTGATGGTCATGGATGGAAAATCCACATTTTCTGCAAACGAGGTTTAAATTTGTGCAACGTTTGGCTGCAGATGTGGCTGTTGATCAATTAAATACAGAGGCACGGGTAACGATCCCTGAGCTGAGACGAACAATTGAGCCAAGTTGGTGTTGACAGTCGGCAGATAAAATCATTTAGCGTGTGATTTGTCGAGACTCTGTTTATCCAGTTGTTCTCGTAAAGTTTATTTGTGCCTGGCAGTGCCAACCCCTGACATCACTTGAGTGTCTCCTGAGGAGCGGAGATGTAGCGTTTTACAGCTGTTGACTCTCGTGCAGTTACCTCTGGAGGCTCTGCCGGCCGAGACGCCACCTTACCCAGGATGTTATCCAAACTCTGAGCTGTTTCTTGAGAACTTCCTTGCATGTTAATACTGCAGCTAGTTGTTGTTTTGGTACTAAAACATACCACAATAGGTCTTCTTTAAGGATTACAAGATGAAAATCATGTGCAAGTTGTTGGAAACATTCACTTTCTGCTAAACCAGTCCCACCACCAACTTCAACGTACTTTATCGACCTTTCATTGTGGAAATCTTTTAGGGTGCGTTTGTCCTTTGAAGTTAATCCGACCCGTGGTAATACCATTCACATGCGCACTGTTTACACTTTTCTAGCTTCGCCTCCGTGCTGAGGACCACTGGACCGTTGAATTATGGGTGAACATATTCCTTTACTTTGGCTGATTTGATGCTCATGCACGGTCTTTTGAGTGACGCATTAAACCACAGCAGGTCTTAAATACTGACACCCATATGAGCCTGATCCACACCAGTAAGTGGCTGGTATTTTAACTTGAGGTTCCAGTGCTGAGTTTTATGTGTAACTTAGCATTAAAATGGCTGGCTGGTTGTCATTCAGCTGCGGGCTGGGTAACAGGGGTCCCCGTTGACGAAAACCCCTTAAAACATCTCAAAAAAGTAATGAGTTGAAACACAGATGGAGTGATTTCACACTTCATACACAGACCTGTCGGAGGGGCATTTAGTTCCTTTATCTGTGTCTAATAGGAGACATAGAAATTAATTGCAGGTGTTTATGTAATGAAATAGTTTTCAAATGAAGTCGTTTTTTCCTCCATGTGGGTCACGGGAGGCGTCTTTACTGTCACTCTGCATCACAACATAAACCAGCTTCTTCAAATGAGGAAACTGTGCACCGTCGCCGCCGCTTTTTCATGCAGCGCCTGCACCGAAGTGATGGAAAGCGTCCAGAGATTTGACGCGCTCGCCGAAGAAAGTTGAAAGAAGCGGCTCTCCAAAGGGGGAACAAAGTGTTACATGCGTCGCTATCATGAAGGAGCGGGGCGTTTCGGGCCGTCCAGGCATGCTGGAGGAAGATAAGGTGTCGGCCCGGCAGAGGAGCCCGTCACCCCCACCCTGCAGCGGGGCTTCATATCCCCGAGCCCAGCAGGGGAGGCGGCTTGGCTTTGCCCCACAAAAGCAAGTGTCACTCCTGGGGTTTATGGCATGCTGCTACATGCCTTCGCCTCTGCACCGGGCGTCTGTGTCTGCCTCAGTCCACATGCAGTAGCTCCTACTGTTGTCTTAAAATTGCAGACAGGAGGAAGTGGAATAAATGAAAGTAAAATCAGCATGTCGCTGTTAGGGCTACATTTCAAACCTCTGTGTATTTTGAGCCCGGGGCGAAATTTGGCATGGCTAAATTATACATGCTAAATATATTCATCGTCTTTGCTTAGACTCCAAGGCCTGGTGGAAATATTTCAAGAGTTTGTCTTATTTTGTTCAAATAAAATCTGTCTTAAGTTGGGTTTCTGGAGTTGTGTTTGGCATTGGTGCCAAAACTGAGTCTTCAGCTCGACCGCGTTCTTGTCAGTTAGATTTGTGCTCTTAATAAAACAGTGTGTATGGGAGCTACAGTCAAAGTGATACTCCACATGCGCATGTGAAGTTTGGAGGATGGGTTCTTTGCAGGCTTTCCAAAACCAGCATCAAAATCATAAAGGATGGGGAAAAAAACAGTGTGTTGGTCGTCATCATTTCAAGTAATGGTAAACTACTTATGGCGCATTTACACTGGTACCTACTCGCTTCGGTTTTGGCGTATTTACACTGGCAAATAAGTACCTGTAACTTGGTACCTGGTACAACTTTTCGTACCTCCTCTCCTGTGGTTCCAAAAAAAGTCCCTGGTCAGGTCGGAGCAGGTACTAAAATCTTATTGGTCGGAATCGTCACTGCATTGTTGCGTCATCACTGCGCGGCACGTAATCTGTCCCCGCAAACACGCCATTTTTAAATCTTCGGCAAACTGTGCAGACGTGTTTGAAATAACAACAAGAAGAGAAATGGCAGCTGATAGAAATCCTGCCCCATGGACTCAGGACGAGGTGCAAACCTTTCTGTCATTAGTCGCTGATGAGAAAATTCAGTTGGAGCTGGACGGTCAGAAACGAAAGAATCGTATAAAAGATGATGTCACAAAGGAGGGAGGATCCTCGGCAATGTAAATGCAACCGAGGGGCAGATCCTGAGCGATCCGAGGTGAAGTGAGTAGGTACCAGTGTAAATGCACCATACAGGATCTGCTGCTAGCACCTTGGTACCAGATCCCACAGCAGAGCTCCAGAGGTCTGAGGAGTCCAGGCCTCATCAGGTCAGAGCTGTTTTGGAAGCAACAAGGAGACGTAAACAACATCAGCAGGCACATTTAAACCTCCTGCTTCGTGAAGCTCCTGAAAAGCATGAAGCTGTATGATTTACAAACACGTGACCACAGTGAACATGAAGAAACCCAACCAGCTTTTCTTCTTATGAAACCCCGAGCATCAAGTATCGGAGGCCGGCCCTCGTCTTTAAGCGCTTAACATTGATCAGAGTGAAACTGAACTAATTAGGTCATTACGCGGCGATTAGGGGGATTACACAACAGCAGAGGCCAGTCTGACATTTGCACAAAACTTGCATCGGCATGCAAAACAGAATACTAATTCACACTAATGGAAGCTATAATATTCAATGCAGCCGGAAAAATATGCATCTGGGAGCATAAATATGCACCGAGAAATGGGGAAGAATTGCAGACAAACTCCTGCAGGCATTTATTTGGCAGCACAGCCACGCTTTCTGATTTAAACATGACATTTGTCTCTGCGGTCATTTATTCAGTCCAGCGCTGTATGCAAAGTCTACCTACTTAGTCTCACTTTATCCGGCTGCATAAATGCTAAATATTCTCCAAGGTAAGTTTCTTTCCTCTGGCATCCTATTAGTTTCATGATAATGAGACAATTATCAAAGTGAAATTACTCAGATTTGAGTGTAGTCCTGAAGTCATTTGACCAGCAGCAGAGACTGTATCAGATCTGAGGGATGGGAAGACGCTTCGCCATGTATGATAATATCAGAGCCTCTGTCTGCATGATGAGTCATGCGGTTCCACCCCAGTTTAAATCCACCACAAACTCCACAGCCCCTGACCCTGCTTTGCATACGCCACTATGTAACTGCCAGTTTCTGTGGGCTGAAAGTGGTCCAGTGAATAGTCTGGGATGGATCTGTCTTGGCGCCGGCCCAGCAGTCAGCGGCGGGGCAGGTTTTCAGAGTGTCTGTGGGGCTGGGAATCCATTCACCGCAGAGAAATACCTCACAGTAATGTCCCCCTCTCACATCAAATAAAGGCTTTGAGTCGTCCACAGTCTATTCACACAAAGTACAAGTATATTCTGTTCTCGGAGAAGAACCAGGACAGAAGGGGAGAGCGCTCAGTGGAGCTGTGTGAACATTCATTTTCATTCCACTTTCCAACTGCATCTCTTAATTGATTGCATTACACAGACAATTTCACTTTTCGTGTGAGGCAATTTAACGCTTGATGAATATGGCACAATCAGGGTGTTAATTCCATGAATGCTTGTAAGAAGATTGCTAGTGGAGTGGAAACCAAACAAACACATGGTGATAAGTTAAACTGCCTACAAGTCAGTGATTCATCATTATACGAACTGACCTTTTTAACACAGTGATAATAATTTCATGCTTTACAGATCAACACCTTATTACTGACTGCAGATGCTGTAAACAAAGACGAGACATCTATAGTTTTTTATTTCCATGTGTCAGACGTGGGGAGTTTTATTTTCCACGCAGCAGCAGATAAGAGTAGCGGCTGTGTTAGCGGCTGTGTTAGCGGCTGGGAGCCCTGTGCTCTGAATCCCAACACATGTACAATGATAAAGTGCATGTAATGGAAAATCCAACTGTGACCAGGACGAGATGAAGAGAAATTTACTGCGAGCGGCAGCGATTCTCTCATGAATTCATTTAGATTTTTTAGCTGGTTTCAGACACGGTGATGGAGGAGCGAGCAGAACAAGCGGCGACTGTCTGCGGCACAAATTACAGCCGGGGTGACACACTGGGAGGGAGGTTGTGTGTTTAAACTGTTATCCACAGCGAGGTGTCTAATATGGTTTCAACCCTGCAAAGTCACCTTGTCACTGCTGGCTGTAAAACAAGGTGGAGCTCTATCAGGGAGAAAACTCCCTCCCTCCCTCCTGCTCTTTCTGTCTCGGCTGAAACTGTTTTGTAATTTCAAGCTGGATCCAGAATTAAATGACAGAAACACAGTGTACCTCTGCTGCAGAGCATGGAGACCTGTGACAGGAGGCCATGTTTTATCAGTGTCAACATGAGTGTCGCAGCATCTTTCATGTTTCTCATTTTGGGAAAAATACGTGGATCAAACCTGGTGGAGCAAACATACAGAAGCCCTAAAAGGACATGGTTCACTATATTTTTATTTTCTCAATTTTCCGGTGATAACAAGATAATTTCAGTGGTTTTCTCAAGATCTCGAGTTATTTTTCTCGTTATCTTGAGAAAACAAATTTTATTTTCTCGAGATAACGAGAAAATAAAGTTCGTTTTTTTCAAAGATGAAAGGATGAATTATCTTGTTATCTCAAGAAAACGACTTGAGATAACAAGATAATTTTCTGGTGATGCACCACAGTAACATCAAATGATCATAACTCCAAACCATGATGAGCAAAAGCACAAACAAACAGAAGTAAAGCCACTGTGTGCAGCAGCAGCCTGGGACGTCGTGGTCCGGATAAAGACTTTGGTTTTGATTTCTATATTGCCAGAAAATTATCTCGAGAAAACGACCTTTGTTATCTCGAGATAACTAGGTAATCCTGTTTTCTCGAGATAACGAGAAAAATAACTTGAGATCTCAAGAAAACCGCTGAAATTATCTCGAAATCACGGGAAAACTGAGAAAATGAAAATATAGTTAACCACGTCCTTTTAAGGCCTCCGTACAAACAATACAAACAAACTGGATTTTAAACAGACTGGAAAGGTGTTTGCATGTCCAGCTCTCACACCGCTGCTCTCAGTTTAAAATATAAAACCAAATAAATATAGTTTACACCTTTATACATCAAACTGCAACTTTAGATTTTTACTGCGGATCAAACAAATAACCATTCACATGATTTTAAATTTCTGCAGCTCTTTCATCTTCATACCTGATTATATTTTTTCCAGCTCCTTCACACCGTCCTCCAACTTCATTTTGTTGCTCATTATAAGGACACTGACATTTGAAGACTGCATCAAGTCCAACATAATCACTCAATCTGTGATGCATATTCAAAATCTATCTTTATATATTTTTTTGAATTAGAGGAATAAATTAGTATATTATTACATATTTTTATAGTGAATGTTCACTCTTCAGAAGTGTGCCTCTGGCCTCCACCACTCAGCACATGGAGCAGTTGTGCAGCAGAGGTGTTTGTCTCTGTGCTGCTGCTACCAGCCA
Source organism: Pseudochromis fuscus (assembly GCA_900323345.1). Taxonomy (NCBI): domain Eukaryota; kingdom Metazoa; phylum Chordata; class Actinopteri; family Pseudochromidae; genus Pseudochromis; species Pseudochromis fuscus. The sequence continues at coordinate 67,954 of OOFC01049696.1, forward strand.
GTGTCCAGCTGTTCGTTGCTGGCTCCCTGTGAGGGAGGTGTTCACGTGGGGCTGCAGACCCCAGGCTACAATCTCCAGCTGTGTCTCACTCTGTGTCTGTTTTCACTTTAAATATCTTTTTGAAAATGTATCATTATCATTGTTATTATTGATTTATCTTCTGTACCTGCTTAGGTCATGGGGGTCCCTGCTGGAGACCATCCCAGCTGGTAACGGGCGGGACATGGGGTCCACCATGGACAGGTCACCAGCCTATCACAGGGTTAACACACAATCAGTCACACCTGTGGTCAGTTTAGACTCATCAGCTGATCTACAGCATGTGTTTGGACTGTGGGAGGAAACCAACCATCACAGAGAGACCATGTAAACTCCACAGAGAGACCCGAGCTGAGATATGCTGGTGATGCTGTGTGGCTTGTTCTCCAACCTCATGATACAGGGCTGGGCGATATGGCAAAAATAAAATATCACGTTTTTTTAAATATACAGGCACGATTTTTAATTTTATCACGATTTTTTTTTAAAGACTAATATAACTTAAATTACATACTAAAGAAGAGAAACATTGAATAAATCAACTAATTTATTCAAATTACAGATAATCAGCATAGTTCTACCTTATATTGCAAACACTAGAAATTATAAAAATGCAATGAAGTCCTGAATAAAACAATAACAACTGTCACAGTAATTAACTTCAATCAACATAAATCAAAATTGTAAACATATTTTAGTGCAATTATACACATTTGAAATCTTGACTTGTCTAATAAAGATTGAACAAATAGAATAAAATAATATAAAATGTTAAAAATTGAAAACTAACAATCAGCTGTAAATATAGTGCGATACAGGGCAACTTGTAGCACGGATCCAAAACTTTTAGCATGTTATTAAATCTCACTTCTTCTACTGTTTGTATTGAACATAAAACTTTCACCAGTTGAACGTCACTGCAGCCATTAGCCTGTTAGCATGTTAGCCTCTTCCACTGTTTGCTGCCTCAGTCGTAGGGAGTGAGTTTTGTAAATGCTTCTGTTACATTTGCTGTTTGGGAGAAGTAGCACCAGCACCTGCTGCTGCTGCTTTTTAGCTTTAGCCGCCTGCTTCTCATTGTACTGTTTTTAAGATGCTTCTGTTCAGATGATTGAACAAGTTTGTTGTGTTGCCATCACTTGCCTTGACGCTCTCCTTGTGCACTTTGCAGAGGATATTTCTCTCATCTTTATCATCTGGTGTGAAGTCAAATTATTTCCATACAGTGAACAAAATCCTCGCTTTTGCTTTCAGCCACGGCCGCCGCCATGTCTCACGCTTGTTGTGTGAAAAGAAGGAGGTGGGGGATATCACTGTCAGTCACTCTCATTGGTCACATGTGTGTCATTCACAAAAAGCAGTGGCTTCCCTTCCCAGACAGCGGCAGAAATACAGCAGAGCGCTGTGGATCGTGATAAAACGATCTCTCAAAAATGACAGACCGTCAGACGTGTAGATCATAAGATGGCCTTATATTGTCATATCGCCCACCCCCATTATGATGTCATTAAATGGGATAGAGATTTGTGGCCAGGATTATTGTTCTGTATCATTCATCAATGTCAGAAAAATGTCAACAAAGCAGAAATATAAACAGAAAGTGTTGTAAATGTTACATTATCAGCTGCAGCTGGTACAGCTCCATTGTTCTGATGCTGTCATGCTCAGTGTCTATCATCTGCCATCCCCGTCCCCTCATGTTGTCTGTCTGTCTGTCTGTCCTGGGCTGGAGTCTGGGGGCGGAGCCATCCTGAGGAGCTGGGAGCGTACACACCTGCCACCCATCTGCTTCTCTGTTGGAAATATCTGACACATTTCTGAAACTGTCAAATCTCATTTTGACGCTTCCCCCAAAAACAAAACAGATGGTAAGTGATAAACTTTCTCTTCCCTTTACAGCTACTCCATCACTCAGCTGGGCACCTACAGTATATACACTGATCCACCACAGCATCGTGACCACTGACAGGCGACTAACACTGGCTGCTGTCAGTGGGTGGGATACATCAGGCAGCAGGTGAACACTGATGTGTGGTGTGTAGCTGGTCCAGGCTGAGCCCTGTCCTCCACTGAAAGCAACTACAATGGACACATGAGCATCAGAGCTGGACTAAGAAGGAGGTCTGGTCTGATGAGTCATGGCGTAGTAAAATACTGGACAGCGTGTCCACTAGATTTCCCTGGAGGAGGACGTGCGAGCTACATAATTAATCTAAAAGTCATTCATTTAGACTGTAGTGGTGTTCATTAGAATTACATGCCTTAGAAGAGGCCCACCACAGAGAAATCTCATAAATAATCATGTTGCCCTTCCTGGAGGGCGTTAATCAAAGTGGAGCTGAATGGAGGGGAGCTTGCGGGGCTCACGCTGCTGGTGTGAAAAGGCCTCTCTGCTGGAAACACTGGAGCCCCTCCAGCCTGGTGAAGGAGTGTGAAAAGCAGCAGCGAGGATGCTCTGTCACACTCAAACAAAGGTTAACAACAAATTCAAATGGAAACAAACACATTGTAAACGCATTTTACCCTCTTATCTGTGCTTCCACTGAGATTAGATGTGATCTTTCACTGGTTGATGGTTCTTGACACACTGGTGCACATCAGGAGACAGCTCCTCTTTACAACAACTCTGCTGTATTTGCTAAATAGATTAAACACTGATGTCAGGGGCAGCTTCTCAGAGGACGGTTGTTATTTAGTGATCTCTGTTGGACATAATCACACCTGAAAATACTTCATTTGAAAGTTTCATGAAGGAAGGCTGTACACAAAGATGTTATCTGTTTAATCTTATTTTGCTCCCTGCATGAATTGAAAGGCACTGAAAGAAAATTGGATTGCTATATTGTTATATGTAGTGTAACGTGTTTTGTACAAGTTATTTGCATGAAATTAACATTTAGAAGATTCATTGATGTTGAGGTAAACTGAGAAAATCGAATTTCTAAGCTCAAGACATGTGCGAGACGACATCAGGAGAAGAGAAGATAGATCACTGAAAAGATTTTCAGTATCCCCTACCTGAACTAGGGTTTGTACCCCAGCCCTACTTTTATCTTTACCTTTACCTGATGTACTTCTATCCCCTACCTGAACTAGGGTTTGTACCCCTACCCCTGCTTTTATCTTAACCTCTTCTACACCCTACCCAAACTAGGGTTTGTACCCCTACCCCTGCTTTTATCTTAACCTCTTCTACACCCTACCCGAACTAGGGTTTGTATCCCACCCCTACTTTTATGTTTAACATTACCTCATTTATCTCTGCCCCTACCCGAACTAGGGTTTGTACCCCTACCCCTAATTATATCTTTACCTCTTCTACTTGGACCCCCTACCCGAACTAGGGTATGTATCCCACCCCTACTTTTATCTTTACCTTTACCTCTTCTACGTCTTTGTATCCCTACCCCATTTTTATTAGCGCAGCTGGGGAGATGGGAATTAACTTGAGTTTTTTTGGCATGTTGTTGTAGCCTTTAGCAACTGTTGCCTATTGCAGAATTTTAGCATCTAGCATTAGTTAAAACTATTGCAGTATTTTACCAGTTAGTACTTTAGCATTTAGCACTAGGTATTTAGCATTTTACACTAGCTAAATGGTAGCATTGCTACTGGTCACTACCTGGAGCATCTCCTAAACGGGCCTGGGGCAGTTGAATGTGGCAGTTCTGTATGGATTGTATAGGAGCTGAGTGAACTGGTGCTGGGTTGGTGGGAGGTGAAACTGGGATGTCAGAATTCCCCGCCGAGCCTCCTGGAGGTGTTGTGGGACAAAGTAGGTGAAACACTGTTGAAGGGAGCTTTCCACCTGATGACCTCCAGAGATGTGTTACTGCTCACTGGTGTGTATAGTAATGTTTAGGGATCCTAGGTTCTTCATTGAGTGTGAATCCTTCTTGTTTGGAGTGTCTTGAGTTTAAATGAACTTTCTGGACGTATCAAAAAGTTACACAGAAATCTATCAAAAAGTACTGCACATGAATGTCAGCAGCTGTTATTCCACCATTTTTAGCTGCATTGTCACTATGTATTATTTGTTATTTTGCATTAGTGTTAATCAAACTTCAAAGGCAGACCATACCCATGTGCACAGCTAATCATCAGTGGTGAAGGTAGAATTACATTAACTCTTGTTAACCACTGGAACAAAGTCATTATGCTGTTCTGAGGTTATTATTGCCCCTCAGTCCACATCACTGGTGTTTTTGGTTTGCTCCTTCCCCCTGTGGTTCACGCTCTGTCTCCCCCTTGTGTTGCTTGCAGTGTTATTGTGTAAAGTTGTGTACCCCTGCGTGTGTTGTTTATTTGTTTACTTCTGTTTCCCTGTTGTGTGACTATCTGTCCCGACCTCATTCATCCACCTGTCTCCCATTGGTCTCACGTTGTCTCAGTGTATTTAGTCCTTCCCTCTCAGTTTGTTTGTCTTCTTGTCTCATGTCTGTGTTTCTGTCATCTTTCAGTCTCCTCTGTGTTGTTGGATTCATGTTCAGTTACTTCAAATTTATGTTGCACTCTATCTGTGTAATTAAAGTTTAATTAGAGTTTGTTTGTTTGTATATCCCTGTCCACATTGTGCATTTGGGTCCTCTAGTCCTGCACCCCCATCACAACCTCTATGTAATTACAATCTGGTCACATGTCCACTTTTTGTTAGTCTTTATGGACAAAATTAGTATTAAGTGTCCAGAAAAACTCAAGACAGGTCAGTGCACCAAGTTTGATAGTTTCAGTGAAGAGAGTGGCAATGCTACAACAGGAGTTGCGCCCGCCGTTTAACAGGGGGAAGGAAAGCAGTAGGGGAGAAGAGGATCTCCAGAATTAAGCTCCTTGAGGGGAGCTCGATTATGACTACCCAAAAAAACCTCTGAAAACATGATGGTACAGTTGCATGACAAACATTGAACACAAAGCATAAGAGGGTGTTGGTAATGTCTGATAATCAGCATGTGTGTCCTGGGATGTGTGTGAGTGTTATGAGCCCGATATGCCCCAGTGACCTCTTGCCACAGTCTCAGCGTCTCAGTTCACAGGTGTCAGGGTGAAACACAGCAGGTTGCTATGGAGACCAGCTGATAGTGGCTTTGACCCTGTGAATTTATCAGGTGATTGTGAGGAGAGTTGAGGGGGGATGAATGTCAACCCACAACTGTTCTCCGGAGGTTTGCAGCTGGTGGCCTCACCAAGGCAGCAGTGTTGTTTAGGTTAGGTTGTTGAATACTATCTCAGTGACTCCCCTGCCCAGTCGACCGACCGGGCAGTTTACACTGGATAGTCAAAGGTACTGCACGGGCCGACGCTCGTCAACAGTCACTCCAAGTCCTTGTATTACCTTCCAACAGAAGAGGTGGTTGTTGTTGTTTTTGAGATGCCTATCTATGAGTTATAACTAGTTTATTACAGTTTTGTTTGCTTTTGATTCCTATTTTGAAACCCAGGTTGGTTTTCCTCTAAGAGGTGAAAAAATTGCAAGACACTTCATCAGTAGTGGACCTCAGGTTCACAGGATGTTTCGGGTCATTACCTACTAGACACCCTCACCTGAGGAAGGCCTCGCCAGAGGTGACCAAACCCTGGGGAGTGTGTTGTGCCCAATTGGTTTTAAAGAGTTTTTGTTTTTGTTGTTTATTGGAGTTTTTTTTGTTGTTGTTGTCTACTTATTTTTGGGTTTGTATTTATCTAAAGATTTTGTATTTATCAAAGTTTTTTTGTTCATAAGAATTAGTAGTCATTCTGAGATTAGGCTATTGTTTGTTTTAAGAAAAAGGCACTAGGTTCTGGTCCACCCACGGCCCAGTCACCTAAGGTGGACTAGGGGGTGTTCTGTTGAGGCTAGCCTGACCTAGACAACGCTAATCTCTTGTTGGATAATTTGGATGATTACGGACTTTACAGTGAGGAAAACACAATGCTTCCTCCCTCGACTAGGGTTAGATTGGGGAATATTATCACGATGACCCCCCTGCCGAGTCGACTGACTGGCAGTTTAACCCACAGGGTAACCCTAACCCTAACACCTAACCCTAGTCGAGGAGGAAGCATTTTGTTTTCCTCACTCTGAAGTCCATATTCATCCAAACTGTCCAACTTTTTGCTGACCCTTGGTCCTTGTGGATCCATCAGCAACTCTGGTGATTCAACCAGAAATCGTCCCTTGTAACCAACAGCTCTCCACATATCAATCATGGTGGCAGCCTTTGGGGGCTGTGAACAGCTGCCAGCACCTTTTTTTAGACGATACACCAGGACAGTGCCCGATCCAATCAGCAGTAGCCTTGTTATCAGGTTCTGAATCGGTAGATCTTCAATGTCCTCGATGGACATCAGGTGCGAGGCAGACGGTGGGGGGAGTAGGGAGAGGACACTCCAACTCTCCCTCGTATACCCAACAGCAAACGTCTCATCAGGGCAGGTGGACTCCCTACAAGTCCATTTTAAAGGTGAGAATTGGGTCCAGCTGATCAACTCCATGGTGGTTAGGTTTGGAGAGCAGTGCAGAGAAGAGCTCAGGAAAAGCAGTCAGACGGGAGAGATGCATCCACCCTCTTCAAGATCCAGGAAGAAAACGAATCAAAGAACAAACTGCAGCATCCAGGTCATCAAACGTTCTGACTCTTGAACTGAGGATTGAAGAGAAAGGTCCAGAGATCTGAAACTGAAGAAACCAGGTGAATGGACGAGGTAGGAGTCTGTGGAGCTGACTGGGAACAGGTGAGCTGAGATTAATCCAGGTGTCGTCACCGTGGGAGGGATCTGGACTGGAGGTCGAGGTGATAGGATGAGAGGAGAAACATGTGATGATATTTGGCAGGAAGTTTCAATACTGCAGGTGAGAAATCGTAGGTAGAAGACAGATCTCCCAGACTCTAAACACAAATCACGCCTCCTCACCAGATTCCCACGGCTGAGACTGGAAACACTGATAAAACACCAGAGTCGTACCACGTTTCTTTATTAACACAACACACGGCTGAACTTCCTGATTTTATCTCTTTTACAAAGTGAAATTACATCTGATAACAGAACATAGCTACTGTTAAAATGTGAAGAGCAGACAGTTTCTCATTGACTGAGAACAGTGGAGCTCAGTGTCACAGATGATATGACTACCATTGATCTACACTTATTGTACTGTCTGGTTTCCTATCATTAGCGTTTTGTTGCTATTGTTTGTTTTTCATTCCTGTGACATTACACTGCACTATTGTCACCCTACATCAGTGATATTTACATGCAGTCAATAACCCCTTCAGAACCAGAACATTAGCAAAAGCTCAGTAGCACACGGCTGTGGAAACACCAATAACCCCTCTGAAAAAAACAAAATATGCTCATATTCCAGTTTATAAATCCCCCCTGGGTTACCCCTTTTCTAAGCCAAATATTTGGTCATGTATGGACCTACCGGGACATCTCCATGGAAAAGAATATTAATTTGTGCTCTGAACATGTTTTATTCACAAGGAGTCTCGGTCTTTTGAGTACAGGAAGTACTTATTGTAGTCGGAAATGACATGACCTTGACCTTCTCCTTGCGTCAAGATGTTGTCTGTGTGTCACTGTTTTGATCGGGACATCCCATTTGATTACAATTACCATGTATAGAGGAATAACCACTTCACTACCCCCTACCTGAACCACCTGAACCAGGGTCTGTATCCTCTCCTGCTGGTATTGGTGCAGTTGGTGAGAGGCTGGTTGTAGTTGATGAGAATTGAAGAACATTAGTGTATATGGGTTACTTTAACATCGGTCTTGTCTGTCCAGTAGCTTGTCTTTTGTCCTCTCTGTCCTGTCCCCTTTGTATGAGTCTCTACAGGTCCCTGGGGCTCCCTGTTCCTGATCTGTGGGGTTTGGCTGACCGATCCATCAACTGTCCCGATCTGATGTCCAGCGTCTGTTGTGTCTCCTCTCCGTCTCTTTCTGTCACTCTTTCTCTTCCTGTCCTTTTGTCTCTGTCTGTCCCCCCCTGTCACCATGGCAGCGGAGCCCCCCAGGAGACTGGTTTCTTCCTGTTAAAAGGAGTTTTTCCTTCCCACAGTCTCCAGTTGCCAAAGTGCTGCTCGCAGGGGATCGGTCGGGGGTTCCCACTCTCACTGTGTCTTTGTTGGCGTTGCCAGGCCTTGACCTTGTGTTGCTGGAGTGTTTTGATGATTGATTGATTGATTGACTGAATGATTGATTGACTGATAAATAAATTGATTGAATTTGCATGTGTACAGCACTTTGGCCGACCATGCTGTCTTTTAAAGTGCTCTATAAATAAAATTGAATTGAACCCTGTTTGCTTAAACGGGTTATTGAATGTTTCAGAAAGAGAAATATTGACCTTAACCTGAATATTGACTGTATGTAAATGTATCCACTGTGTTTGAACATGGACCTGCTCTTTGACCCAGACCTGTCTGTCTATCAAACCATCTCTTCCTCTTCAACCTGTGGTCCCTGTGTCTCAGGTCCGTCTCCTCTCTCAGCTGAGAAAATAAAACCTGAATGACAACAGGCCATTATTGTAGCAGACAGCTGGCAGAGTTACACCTTCCACATCTACAAAGAGCTGCAGTCAACGTTAACATCGTCTCTCAGTGAATAATGAACAGCTAATGATATGTTGCCCCTTCTTAAATTCTGATACTTTGCTTTCTTAAAGACTGCCACCATTTAACTTTGTCACTCAGGCGAGCCTTTCACCACACAAGATGCCTGCTCATCTAATGAGGTTGGCTGTGAAACACTGGCTCAAGTGCTTCACTAAATCTGCTGGAGCCCTTTTCTAAGCCAGAGGGTTTTTCTTCCACTGTACCATTGTCCAAAGCAGCTCTTTAGAGGATATATATGCCCCTCATCTGTGTCTTTGGACACAGTCACTGCTTCAGTGTTCGCCAGGTCGCTAAAGGCCACAATGCCATTAGAATAAAACCCACAACAAAAGACGGCAAACCACTTGGAGAGGAAACCGCAAGAAAGAGCCGTGCTCACTTCCATCAGGACTACACACTAAAAAATGTTGCATTGCATTAATCCAGAACTGGGTCAATATTGGGCTAACTACATGCTGGGTTGAATTTACTCAACACTTCATGGTTTTTACACAGTATTTGCCAGAATTTTGTTAATTTTACTCCATATTTATTCATTTCTACCCAGTATTTTATTATTTTAAAATAGCATTTTGTAGTTTTTATGCAATACTTCATGATGTTTAACTATCATTTTGTGATTTTTACCAATATTATTTATGTTTCACCAGCATTTTAAGGTTTTTACTAGAGGTGCACTGATCAGCATTTTTTAGGCTGACCACCAAAAATTTGGATCTGCTGATACCGATCACATATAAATGTGTGTTAAGCCCAAATTAATAATACACTGCTGCCCTAAATTTATAAACCTATTGTTATGAATTACCGTATTTTCCAGACTATAAGCCGCTACTTTTTTCTGACGCTTTGAACTTAAACACCAGTGTTTCTCATGTATTGGCGGCACAAAGCTCGTTAGCTTTTTACAAGCTAGCAAGCTCCGTGCCGCTGATACATTTAGCATCGTCACATCAGACCCGGTCAGAGTGGACCACATGAAACTGTTTGAATAAATTTAACAGCGGCTTATAGACAGGTGCGCTCAATAG
>OOFC01049697.1:4830-18390 GCA_900323345.1 Pseudochromis fuscus
AAAGATGTCTGTTGCATGTTTCTAGCTTCATTTGTTTTGGTTTTTTATGATGCAAGTTTCAAAGATCGATTTTTTTCATATTCTGGATCATATTATCCAAAATTATTCCTTTATCCGGATCAATCTTTGATATATTGTAGACCATGTTAGAAACTTGTCCTGTATTTTTTTTCAAAGTGTCTTGACCATTTTTGGCAGCGCCATATTCATAAATGTCACATATGGCCCTATCTCCCAATGTTAAAGAATCCTTCAAAATTTCCTGGATCCAGACGGTGATCCGGATCACTTCCAAAATCTAATCATTTGTTCCTTATCCCCATCTGGACAATCCCTGAAAATTTCATTAAAATCTGTCAGTAACTTTTAGAGTTATTTTGGAAACCAACCGACAGACAGACAGACAAACAAACAGACAAACCCCGGCAAAAAACATAACCTCCTTGGTGGAGGTAAAAATTTAATCATTTGTTCCTTATCCCCATCTGGACAATCTCTGAAAAGTTCATCAAAATCCGTCTGTAACTTTTAGAGTTATTTTGGAAACCAACAAACAGACAGACAGATGAACAAACAGACAAACCCCGGCAAAAACATAACCTCCTTGGCGGAGGTAATAAGTCTGCAGCAGAGTAGAAATTATCTGGGCTGAATCTTTCTTATACAGAGGGACAGAAATGATAGTGAACATGTATCTGGATCCTGTGAACACTGTTCACAGAATAGTCATGTTGCAATGAAAAAACAAAACAAAACAGAAAATGAACCATTTTTTTATTATACTCAACCTAATTAAAGCACTATTTAGTGGTAGCCCAGATTTCTGGACACACATCTTAAAATTTGGCAACAATAATCATCAGTAGGACTACTGTGATAATTAACAAAACATATATTGATTTGAGTGAACTAACCCTTCTAATTTAAGTTGATGATCCAGATTTGAGCAGGATTTTAGTTTTACACAGCATTGTTGATATTGTTGTAGGAGTGCTGTTTGTTTACCCAGATGACAAGCCTCTGTGCTAGCAGGTCAATAACAAGAAAGTGATTTTATGCGTTATGGGTGTGGTGTGTTAACTCTGAGGTTTAAAAAATATTTCAAAAGTCGACAATGTATTGTTTCCAATAGGAAAGGCCACATAATTGAATAATAGCATATATGAAAATTCATCAAAATCTCTACACACAGAACTTTTCTGTCACATAACCCTATGATGAACTGTAGGTCTCTAGTTGCCAGAGAGTGTAAAATTGTTAACAATTACTTTCATTTCATTCATAAAGTTTCTGATCTGCATTTTTCCTTGAAAGTTGAAGCATATACCATCTTTGACTACAACATCTGAATTCCATCTGCAATAGTTACTGTTTGAAATCCTCATCTGCAATAGTCACTGGTTATAATTTTCCACTCTCATATACAATATTCCCTTTCTGGTTACAATTACTTCTATCATTTGCAATATCCATGTTACAATATTCTTTGCAATGTGCAACAGTCCCTCCTTTGTTACCTAATCCTGGAACAATGTAATTTGAAGTTTGTTTTTCTAGCCACTGGTTTTGCTAGCACTCAGCACTACATACTTTCTGAATATATATAGATATATAGATTTTGTTAATGCATGTTTCTATAGTTTTTAATTTTAAAGATTTTGCATGCTAGAAGTTCAAGTTTGTAACGTAAACTGGAATAGGGAGTAATAAAGTTCTATCTTATCTTATCTACTATCTACTACTATCTCTACTTGACTAAAATCCAATCATCTTATTAACCTCAATATCATCCGTATCCAAAAACACTTTCATAAGGTTGATGACTCAAACTTAAGACCAAATCCTGATGCAGTCATATTTATGAGTTAATAAACCATTAATCAGAATATAGTGTTATAGTAGCAGCACTAGGTGGCGCTGCAAACCACTGGACTGTAATGTCATAACATTGCATGTAGTCGTCATCACTGACTGCCACGAGTAAACTGACCGCAGCACGACATTGACGGGCCAAAAAATGTACTCCTCCGCAAGGTTAACCGAAAATATGCCATCTCAACAAAATAACCTCATCGTGCTACGAATTTCACGTTTGCATTACAAGTGACAGATGACACACGTTCACGCGTAAACAGAAAAGAAAGCCGTACTAGACACAATTATTCAGTAAATGAGATCAATGAGATAATGTTAGCTAGCTATCAAGCCGAACGTTAGCCCTTTATAGTCAGTGCGAGAACGATGGAAGCGAACAACCTCACTTACAGCAATTATCACGTAAACGATAGGATGGATTAAAGTAGACATAAATCAGGTGTTAATTACCCATGGTGTCCAGTGTGCTCTGGCATATCAGGTGGGAGTCTCAGCAGAAGCCCAGACTGATGAAGAGCTCTGGTAGAAGCTAACGTTACTGTGCGCCGATGATAAAACTTGAGTTGAAACCTCTGGGACATGTCAGTGTAACCCTCCGCCTGCGGTAGATGTGCTGAGGCTGGAGTAGCCACCATTTTGCATGTCTAGTGTGTTCCTCCCTCCATTGCTAATAGAGACGATTCCAGTCATTTTCTGGCATCATTACGGCTCGTAAGTACACTCTAAGAACAACGTGTCGGCGCGAATGTGTGAAATTGGCTTTACGAGTGTGTAGTTCTCCGTGGTTTTAATTGTATGTACGTTGACAGCTCTCAGTGTGGCGCTGCATAGGAAGTCGCAGCCCTCAGTGCACCGGGGCTGTGCCTGTCAGCAGCTAAAGTTAGCTAGCATGCCTGGTAGCCCTGCTAACTACCTGCTGGTGCTAGGGATGTGGAGCTTTATAGCCATGCATGGTGTGTGGTTGTCCACCAAGTTGTGATAACCACCGTGACAACATGTAGTGCAGGTTGTAGATTGTGTATCTTTGTATCTATCTGGTGTAATTAGGATTTGTCTTTTTAATGCAGGTAATATTTGGATTAGACAACACAGAAACAAACGAATGGTCAGGTAGCTAGCTAACGCCACAGAGGACTCGCTAGCTTGATAATCCAAATGCTTCAAGGAGGCCTAAACTGCATCATAACCTGATCAATCGGCGGTGAGAGTCAGGTGTAATGGCCACTCGGTCTATTTCGACAATACTGTACAATTCTGTTTGTGTAAAGTTTATTTTAAGGAGATCATGTCAACCAAGGTGAAGCTACTGCTATAGTGTCAACCTAATATCTTGCCCTTTCTCTCCAGATACCAGTGTACACTGGGGTTAGCTCGTGGTTAGCTTGCTGTACAAAGGTGTGATTTGCCAAAGTAACATTGATCTGACGTTTAGCTGCGTGATTAGTCATAAATTTTGACTTTTCTAAGATTTGACGTATTGTAAACATTTCGGTAAGGCGTAAACGTTACATTCGGAGACTCGGGAAGCTAACGATAGCTAACTTGGTTTGGCGAGGACGTGGACTTGGTTCTGTTGTAGTTTTACAAGATAGTTACTTCGTGTTGACAGCGTCTTCATTACTGTGTTGGGAGTTTAGATACCCTTTAAGAATGCACAGTCGTCATGTGAGTGCCGCTGGTTTTATTGGGACAATTTCACAGGTTAACGTTAAGGAAGTCAGCTGCAAGTAGGAAGTGAGTACATGACTGTGACGTACAGTTAGGGTGATTGTACATATTTGTCTGATTAGTTTTTCAGTGCCACACTCATTCCCTGTGCATCAGGTCTAACGCACTTTACACCTATTCAGAAGTTGCTATATGCAGGTGAAGACAGCTCTTTGAACATCTCACTGCTCCTCGATTGATTGATCTGAATGGACCATAAATAGGCAATATTTTCACATACTGTGGATCTTGCCTGGTTGAGATGTTTTTCGAGCAACTATACTGATACCTTTTAATGACCTCATGAGAAAGTCGTCTTAGAAATGTGCACAGCACTACACACACCTACAAGTCACCGTGTCAGTACGCTCAGTGCACCTACATCCAGCCCCTACCGGCTTCACTTTGTAAGGTTACACGACACAATATGTTACTGTATTTTTTTTTATCTTGTATGCTTTATAGGTTTAAACTTCGAGAATGAACTGTTATTATTAAAAGCTGTAGGTATACGTGGAAGGTTTTAAGAGTCATTGCACAACATCTACTAGTTACTTTGGGCTGATCACTTCTAGAAAGATGCTAAGTACCTATCAGGAATGGTAATATTCAGGACCTCAGGAATTCAAAGTTGTCCTTTTTGATGTTAAATAATTCAGTATTATAACATGACACATAATATTATGCTTGAAATAAAACAGTTATGACCTTAATTAAAACCACCTAACCTTTAGTTCTGCTGACAGCAATGTGAGGCCTAACTTTGTGGCACTGTGCTTGAGGAGGTGCATTATAGTCCATATTAGTTGTTGTTAATCACACAATATAGCAAGAAGTTCATACCAGAACCTGCCACTGTATCTACATATTAGTGTCCTGCACTTTTTCCCAGGGTTTCTTTAAATATTTTTTTATCAGTAGTTTTTTTTTTTTTTAAATCTAATTGCACTCATTTTTTTGACTTGCGCATAAGTATAATCTGATTGCTAACTTGGCAGGTTCAGTATATAACGTGCAGTGTCACTGTCATGGTAACATATTTGACTTGGGACTGTCACAGTAACTGAGTCATCATGAGTAATTGCTTTTAGTAGTAGTAGTGGTTGCTTTGTAAGCCTTTACTTCCGACAAGTTTGCAACCTGACAATACGTCGTTCAGGTTAACTGACCCACAATATTGGTAGCCAATAGATGGCTGGGGCTAAAAACATGAACTCTTGTTTACACACAGCCAGTTCTTCACTGGACCTTCATTATGCCACCATTGGTCACTGGATGTTGAGAAATCGGACCACTATACTGTACCTATGTCCCCGTCAGATTGAAAATGTGTATAAGTGAGTAGGCCTTGGGGTAGGAGGAAAGTGCGGTGACTGCAACTGAAAAACCATGAAGGTGTGGGGGGTATAAACACCTAATCACTGGTAATGATATTTTGACTTTCAAATAAATTTCTTATTCTTTACTCAGGTACACTGTTCAACATGTAAATGTGCATGGAGGAAGTAAGGTACAAATATGAAATTTGTAAACGCTGATACCGTATTGATTTCATATCATTTTTACATGTTGATCTTTTTAGTGTTATATATTTGTGTGGTATTATAAAATATTTGTAACTATGCAGAGCTGATCACTTGGAGAAGAAACATAGTGCGATGTTTTGATAGTTTTTCATTTATAACATCTGAGAGCATGTCTAAGCACAGAGAGAAAATAAAGATTACAACATTATGTTAAATTATTTTCTGCTAGTGGTATATGTATATCCTTCATCACCGAGCGACTGATCATCTTTTGTCTAGTTTATCTCATTTCCAACAAAGATCATAGCAGGAGATGTTACATCAGGCCTTTCAGTTTCTAGCCACTCAGTTTTCTTGGCATTTAGAGATCTGATGTAAAACCATTTTAAATGGTGCGTTATCTCTTGATACTTTTAGTGTGATGTCACAGAGTCGACAGGTTGAATGCTCCCTGTGGGAAATGGGAGGTGTGGCATGCTCTTTACTTGTTGCTGGTTGTCAGGCTCTGAAAGCAAATCTCAGCTGCCTCCCCAAATCTCATGAGAGGAAACAATTGTTGTAAACATTTTACAGAACATGCAACGAACGTCTGTATAGGAAAGATTTGTGTGAATGCAGCATTGCATCTGTATCAGATTGAACTGTGTATGACTTCATGTGGTTCAGAATGAATTGGTAATGATGGTTGTATGTTGTCAGCTTAGCTTTGTTGGTTTTATGATCCATACTTAGTGTCAGGTTTCCATGGGTTGTTCAGAGAAGATAAAAATGAGATGCCTTCTAAATGATTTTATCATTGTGAAGTCCACATGTGATTAGCTCTGATTGGTCCTTTTGTGACACACTTTGTGTTTTTCTGAAAATTTTTTGAAAAGATTTTTGGTGCAGGGCGTGGACCTACACCATTAGTTTCATTGTCACACTTGAGCCATTTGTTTTGTCCAATAAAATCTCTGTGGGCTGTAATCACTGTCGTGAGGTCACCTCCTTAATCTGTGTTTTGGATTAATATCATATAAATCTGTCTTTGTGGTTAGACACAGTAAAGCTGACCTCTGCGAGTGAACCAAAGCTGTTGCTGCACAATTATCTCATAAACACACACTCACACACTACTAGCTAAGGCTAACTTAAATAAATGGTTCCATTTCCCAGCAATGGCAATAAGTAAAAGTAATAATGGCATTTGTAGATAATAATAATAATGAAATGTTCTCTTTTGATTGTAGAACAATGAGCTGTTTTATTGCAACTGCAAGAACGAGGAGCTGTAATTTCATCTGGTCTAAGCAGAGGCTGGATTTACCTTCTTTAATGTGTACACGTTTGATTATAAGCACAGCGAGAGGCAGGGAGCTATGATTTATGGAGCCCAACACTAGGTCCATTCAGCTCAGGTAATTTAAATGGTGTTAAGCCAGACAGTAGATCCTCTGGCTTTATTAAAGTGTGGCCTTGCCAGACCACCCTCCCCACTCCTCTTTGATCACAGTGAATTCTTAGATTCTCCGCAAACCACCACCTTATTCAACAAAGAGTGTCCTGATTCCCTCTGTGTCTGGATCTTTCTGTCTTTCAGTAGACTGGCATAATTTCAAAAAATTTCTTTTGATCTTACCAGTGATAGTTGTTGAGAAGAAATGGTCGTGAGTTTTTCCTCTTTGGTCATTCAGATAAAAATACAGCAAGTCAAAGACAACCAGGCACGTTAAAGACAATTTAAAGTTGATGTCAGGTTAATTAAAGCTCATTCTTCACAGTCACCTTAATCTAGAGAAACTCTGGCAACTGTGAGTGTTTGTCATGAGGGAACAGGAGCCAAGGTCGATTTTCTATGTAAGGATCTCTGACAATTAGCCAGCTCTGACCTAGTAAGATTTCCACAAGTGTTTTGGCAGGGCAGTGGTCAAAACAGCATTACTGGATAAAACAAATAGTTAAATTTTTATGCATGCAGCAGTTAAACGGCAACAAATCTGTTCTGGCATTACACTACATATAATGCATATCAACCATATGGGGTTGGAGTGGGAATTAACAGGCAAATGGAAATCTTTTAATCTCTCCTTTGAAATTATTCCTCAGATGTTTAGCATGACAGCAATCCAACTGAAGGAAGAAATTCTGACTTAACAACAAAATGAATGTGAAAAGACTTCATTCAGACAGGGTGCATAAATCTATAGCTCTTTTCCTGCAATATAGCATTTGTCTGTGGAAATGTAACATAATCTGTTTTGTTGTGTGATCCTTGAAATCATGGAGCTTACTCAGATAATGAAGTTATGGTTGTGGACCTGCTTTTATAAAGAACTAATTGAAGGAGTCTCACTATTAAAAGAGGTATATTATTCATGATAAAAGTTGTTGACCACTAATGACATCCACTAGTTTATTACAGTGCATTTTTGAAGGTCTCTGCTCTGTATCCTCTGCCAGAGTGTATTGTGTTCTTGTCTACCAAACATCCACTTCAGCGCTGGGTAGTTAGGTGGAGAAAAAGGGATTTGCTCGACAAGTAATTACCACCGTTTCAGATGCTGTAGCAGCTTAATTATGTACCGCATGCTACCAGCTGAAAGGCTTCCATGAGACAGGAGACAAAATGTACCTCTTTCTGAGTAAAGAGCCACCATGAATAACTTTTTTTTTACAGTTGAGATTTTAATGATTTTTATAGAAATGTGTGGACATGAAAGCTGCATGTCAGCATTTACATTTACAGGTCATGTTTACTAATGTCCCCTGAACTTCCAAGGTTCAATGAATTCAATTATTTAGTCAGAATACAACTTGGAAGCCTGAAATCTGCTTGAACAACCTAACAGATGCTGCTCTGCATATTAAACCATTTGAACTGAGTTGCAGTTCATACAGTTGTTGTAGCAGTTTGTGCCATGGTGATCACAAAATCCTGCTCATATAAGATACTCTACAAGGCAGGTAAAGAGGTCTACAGTGTCTTTTGGTCCATGTGAACTATGTTTTCTTGTCGTCTTCATATTAGTCAGATTTGAGCATCATGTCCAGCTTCATTCACCAGTCTGTTTGTCTTCGATGCTGTGAGAAATAAGTTTCTTCACAAAACCCTGATAGGACGACTTCTGTCTTCTGCCGTCAGCCTGTGTTCGTTCATTGTTTTGAAGAACTCTGCTTGGTGGCTGTTGGATCTGTTTTTGTTGTAAATGGTAATTTTGGGTAATGGCTACATATAAACACATGAGAATTCATTCTCACAACTAAGCATGTACTTCTTATAAATATTTAAACCTCTTCCTGTGGCTCAAAGCTTGTGTGCTCCCAGAAGCTTCTCTGGGAGGGAATTGAATTTCACCTGCTGTTCTCCTTTGCCTCTGCACTTTTAATACTATTAAGAAATGCAGTTCAAAATGGACCAGCACTATTTGCCTCTTGAAGTCCAATTTTTTTCATACTGTGTGTGCTAATCATCTTTTAGGAGGTGGTATGTTTACTAAAAACACATAAAGAGCTTCAATGTTTACCTATGCACAAGTGACCCGGTTAATCAAAGGAATCTATTACTGTGTAACTGTAAAATCTACTCATGCAGCACATGTCCTGCCCACTGTTATATTCTTGAACTAATTCTAGCATATTTTAGGTGCATAACTGATGCACAATGTTGCAGCTTGGACAGTGTTATTTTCTCTCTAGTTTTCCTCATTAGAAGAGAAGCTTTTCTATTTTGGTCTAATCGAGTCTCGTGCCAAACCAGAGACATTAGGTGCCAACCCTCTTCTCCTCTTCTTTGTGTTTTCCAGAGAATGCCAGCTCCGATCAGACTGCGGGAGCTGATCCGGACTATCCGGACAGCACGGACCCAGGCAGAGGAGCGTGAGATGATCCAGAAAGAGTGTGCTGCTATCCGCTCGTCCTTCAGAGAGGAAGACAATACATACCGTTGCAGAAATGTGGCAAAGCTGCTTTATATGCACATGTTGGGCTACCCGGCACACTTTGGGCAGGTATGTTTGGTGACAGTGGGAGAATAACTGATGGCAAAATGTAGGGAAAAAGCTTTTGTTACACAGATCATACCTCTGGATAGTTTTGTGACACAGTGACTTGTCTTTTAGCTGGAGTGTCTGAAGCTGATCGCATCCCAGAAGTTCACCGACAAACGAATAGGTTATTTGGGAGCCATGCTGCTGTTGGACGAGAGGCAGGATGTCCACCTACTAATGACAAATTGCATTAAGAAGTAAGTGGAAGCTAGAATAAGTTAATATATTTAATATTCAACATTTTCCACTAACATAGTGATTAGAGTTTAATGAAGTTTGATAACTTGAAGTTTAATGTTTAACAGTTTGGACACAACTCCAGTACCTACCTTATGTGGCACCGAAACTTCACCATAACATTTTGTTCTCCTTGATAATTGACATTTTGCTTGTTCCTTTCCACATTTCTCCTCTTTTTAATCTATCTTCATTCTGTGTTACAACATTCAAAGTTCTTCCTTTTCTGTATACTTCTGTGTTTCCATGACTGATTTGACTCCTTTATCCCCCACCAGTGATTTGAATCACAGCACACAATACGTCCAAGGCCTGGCTTTGTGCACTTTAGGCTGCATGGGTTCCTCAGAAATGTGTCGTGACCTGGCAGGGGAGGTAGAGAAGCTGCTCAAAACATCCAACTCCTACTTGAGAAAAAAAGTGAGTTTCGTTCTTGTCAGATTTATATAAATGGCTTAAAAAGTCTTAAAAATATGGTTGACTTTTAAGAGTGAAAAGTAGGCATGTGTGCTGAACAGTTACACTTAACGCTCAGCAGTAATTTTGTGTCAAAGGTTGGACCGTGTTTTATTTAAATATTTGTCGACAGGCAGCGTTGTGTGCAGTACATGTCATCAGGAAGGTCCCAGAACTCATGGAAATGTTCCTTCCAGCCACAAAAAACCTGCTGAGCGAGAAGAACCACGGTGAGTGTCAACGGTTTGTCAGGATGCAGTTGCTGGCTCATGGGGAAGTGTGGTTGTCCTACACAAAAGGAAACTTGGTTGTATTTCCTGCCACTCACAGTGTTTTACTCAGAACAGCTGGGCAGCTGATGTCCTTTTTGTTGTGTCCTTTGTAGAGGATAGTGGAATTAATGAGCCTGTCATATACTCTGGGGCTTTTCTGCCCACCACACACTGGAGATGTGCCAAAACAACAAACTTTATTGTCAAAATTTTAAATAATTTTATTTTATTTATAAGATATTTACATTTATATGGCTTTCCACTTGTATACTTTCCACTGCTGTCCCCCACATCAACATTTTCAACCTTGTAACAATGAGATTGGGTCACTTGGCCTTCAAATCAGATTTATAGTGCTGTCATCTGTTGTCTACTACAATTAATCAAATGCATGTCATGTTTTGACATTTGACTCGGCCGTGTTAATGGTCAGCCCGGAAACTGGAACAAAGAACCAACAGCTCCTGCATATTCCTAAATGTCTTGTAATGTATGTAAATTGTATTTTAACAGCAGCATGACTAGAAAAGACTGTGAGGCAGGGTTGCCAAGGCTCATAGAAAAAAACCATCATCATGCAATTTCATTTTCTTTAACTTAAATGAAGAATTTAATGCCCGGTAACCACTGTGTGCTGCAGAGAAGACAAAACAACTGTTCCTGACATATTTATTAAAAGCAAATCATCTTTCCTTTGTCCACCCCCCAGGTGTTCTCCACACATCAGTTGTACTCCTCACTGAGATGTGTGAAAGAAGTCCTGACATGCTGGCCCACTTCAGAAAGGTACAAACAGATTCTCTTACCCAAAGGAGCTTAACCTGATTACTTATGCATTTGTCTTAAGCTCACGTCACATTTCATTCTCCCTTTGCGTACACTTTTTCTTTTGTTATCGCTAAGCTAGACAAACATGTTAAACTGTTTGAGGTTTGCATTGCGCTACAGGTTTCCTCTGCATTCAAAGTATGTCTTTTATCTCCTACCACTGTCTTTTCCTCTTGTATTTCAACTGCTGCTGTACCTCTCCTTCTCTAGGTGTAACAAAACTATGCCAGAAGCACCACTCCTCATGCTCATGATCTGAACATTATTTTAAGCTTTCTGAAAGTGAATGATTTCCAGTTTCCCCTCCCTAACATCTACCTCATATTTTTTCTGTCATTTGTCTTTGTTACAATTCCTGCATTGTGTTAGAATGAGAAGGTAAGAGTACATTCTGATCTCATAGCTGGTGCATGCCGTAAATAGTAATCACTCCTCACAGTCACCAGATTTGTGTTGAGTAATGTCATGTTGTGTTTTAATTTAGATTTTTAATTTTTTTTGTTAAAACTTGTACAGTGATCATTACTATGTCAGTGTTTTGAATTTTACAAAAGAGTTTCTGGTTCATTTGTCAGATACATTCCTCACTATTGTTTTTGAATTTCATTATTTTCCTAATATGCAACTCATTTGATCACTGTCTATTTAGAAGCAGATGGGTGGGTGTGTTTCACATTATTATCACAGGTGTTGTCACCAGGAACAGATGATTTTCACTATATTGGTGCCACTGTAAGAGGGAAGCTTATTTATTATGTCAGTTACTCTGTTATGTGTGTTAAACTGTGGAGAGGCGGCTTTCGGTCTTCAGAAAGAGTTAAGATTGTAAAGAGAGAGTAGGTTTATATTTCTTTTTTTAAACCCCCACTCTGGCATTTGGGGTCGCTTGTTTGTCGTCATATCAGCAGCGGTGAAGATGTAGATCAGGTTCATCTCTGTACTTCTTGAAAAGTGATTGTGTTCAGTCTGGTGTAACAGAATGACTGGAAGCTGGGTGAAGACATACATGGACCTTCTATCCACTCCAAACCCATCCAAACAATATTTACCAACTGGACTAGCATGCTCCCTGCTGCTAGTCTTATTTGGACACTGTGCTGGGTGCAAAGGGTTATAAACAACACTTCTAATTCAATACTTGATAAGGCGGCAAACTGTTTCCCAATATGTTAGGAGTATTCCTTAAAATTACATATTGTTTTATAAAGCATTGTGGACTCGAAATTATTTAGGGCAGGAAATTAATCATTGTGATGAGAGTTTATCTTAATACACTGCGATTTTGAATGAAACACTAGTCTTATGCATCTGTATATTCAACCATGTGTGTATGCAGATTTTCATTTTCTCTCAAAGCCAAATGTTCTAACCTAATATTTTTGTACCATCAAGATTTTGATTTTAGAAATTCAAAAAAATCGATTATCCAGTGCCTGTGCTTTAACCATTTAACTCCACCTCAACGAACAAGAATCCCAACACCTTTGAAACTCACATAAACTTAATGAACTGGACTGGGTGAATGTGAAATTAACTTTAAATGTTAATGAAAAACAATGTTATTTAAATGCTGATGAAACAAAGCACAACATAACTTAGAGCCTCACAAAATATTGTGACACCTCCTCCTTTCTCTTCTGTTGTTCTTTTTCTAGCTTGTACCACAGTTGGTGAGAATCCTGAAGAACCTAATAATGTCTGGATACTCTCCTGAGCATGATGTGTCAGGCATCAGCGACCCTTTCCTGCAGGTAAATCTTTCTTGATTCATGTACGCCATGTTGTAAGTGCAAATTTGGATTAAAGTTGTTGGATTCAACCATGATCAGTTCTAATCAAAACGTGGGCACAGTGTTAGTCGTTTTTCAGTCGAGCAGAAATATCAAAGAAGAAGAATATTCAAGGCTATTTTACCTTTTAAAATAGTCATAAAGTTATTCATTTTTTTAAGCAGGGTGTGCACAGTCAGATTTACCAACAGTTTGTAATGAAAGTTGATAACATTGTATCAGTGGAAAAAAACAAAACAAAATTAGAGCAGATCAACAACCAGCAAGGAGTGGGACAAACGACACCAGAGTTTTCCTGTGTCAAACAATAAAGTTGAGTAAACTGACGGGACTGGACTGTTTTTGTTTTTCAGGTGCGGATTTTGAGACTACTGCGGATTTTAGGCAGGAGTGATGATGACTCCAGTGAAGCAATGAATGACATTCTTGCACAGGTTAGAATATAAAAAATGATCTTTGCTTTGATGTAGACATTTAGGAGCTCGAGTGTTGTTCTGACCAACTGCTTGTGTGTGTATATATTTGCAGGTGGCAACTAACACAGAGACAAGTAAAAATGTAGGCAATGCAATCCTGTACGAGACTGTACTGACTATAATGGACATCAAGTCTGAAAGTGGACTGAGGGTGAGTTGATGGAATTGAAGGAAAATGTGATAGGAACATTTTATTATGTTTTCTAGTCTGCTTAAATTCTTCTATTTTCTTCCAGGTCTTGGCCATTAACATACTAGGTCGCTTCCTTCTTAACAATGACAAAAATATAAGGTAATTATGTTGCCTGCTGTTCTGGATTTTGCAAGTGAAGAATAATCCAAAATGTCAATAGCTCCTGATGAATTAT
>OOFC01049699.1:13348-23833 GCA_900323345.1 Pseudochromis fuscus
TTGTTCTCCAGGATGTTGGGGGCGAAGCCGCCCTCGTCTCCTACGTTGGTGGCGTCCTTGCCGTACTTCTCCTTGATGACATTCTTCAGGTTGTGGTAGACCTCAGCACCAATACGCATGGCCTCCTTGAAGCAGCTGGCTCCCACAGGCAGGATCATGAACTCCTGCATGGCGAGCTTGTTGCCTGCATGGGAGCCGCCGTTGATGACGTTGAAAGCCTGACATGACAGAGAGAGAGGAATGGGTTTTGTAAGTTAATGGAATCATGACTGAGTATAATGACTCTGGATGACAAGCTAATGGTTGTTGACATCGAGAGTCTCTTAAAAACTTGTTGGTCCATGACTGGGGGAATTATGCTCACAGGCACTGGGAGGACGACTTCAGGGTTGCCAGCCAGGTCGGCGATGTGGCGGTAGAGAGGAACGCCCTTCTCTGCTGCACCAGCCTTGCACACAGCCAGGGACACGCCCAGGATGGCATTAGCACCAAACTTAGCTGAAGGAAGATTGGACACGAATATTTCAATATACTGTGTGGTGATCTTTCAAGAATACATTTGGAAGCTTTACAATCCTTTTACGGGATAAATTAAGGTTAATAATAACTGATCTTCTGTTTTTGAAAAAAGATGTGCTTCCCAAATCAGTCCCTGTTACTCATAATGTGCCAACATATTTTATTTTATCTTAACTTACTTGTTATTGATAGTATTATTTTTAATAATGTAGATTATCCCTTTGCAGCTGCAGCACTGTAAATTTCCCCTTTGTTGGACAAATAAAGGATAATCTAACCTCTCTAATGCGTCATCTTATTAACTGTTGCATATATAACAGATGGGCAGGAGTTGCTTTTACAACACAAACAGCTACAGAGCTGTAAAGTTCCTGTTCTGCATCTATAAAAAGGTTGGAAGAAGAATGGTGGATACAACTTATTACTTCACTGTGTAATTCTTCAACATATATAGTGGATTCATTTCTTATAGTGACACTCAAATAACAGGGGTCACATTACTGCCTTTTATGTTCAACTATATGCTAAAGCTTACATCAATCAGTCAGTACACACAACTACACTAGGTTATATAAGATGTGCTAATACATTATGTAACTTCATAATGAACAAATCAAGATCCAGCGCAGGTTTTTGGTTAAAACACACAAAGCAAATATGTGAGTGAGAGTTTATTAAACTGTTGCAGAAATGTGTGAAACTGTCAGAAAACCTCACAGTAACTTCTGTAAAGTATTATCTTACACTTGTTTTCTGTGCCATCCATATCCAGCATCAGCTTGTCGATCTTGTCCTGCTCCAGAACGCTCACATCCTGGATGAGACACAACACCAGAGCTTAAACACTGGACATCTGGAAAGGTCATTAGTTTAGTTAATTTGTTTAATTCTGACATGCTAGTTTAGAATAAAACACTACAATGCTGTTAGAGTAAGGATAGCTATATTATTATTATTATTTTTTACAAACGCATGAGCTCAGTGTAAAAGAAAGAAACAACAAACATCTGCTCAATATGTCTAATTTATGTAATCACTATTTGTTTTCAGTCACTTAGCATCTACTGTCCACTTTGTATTAAATTACCAAGATATATTAAGACTAAAATTGATCAATTAAGCAAAGGTTTCATTGACAAGAACACACAGGTATATTAGTCAAACAATAAATGGTCCTACCTTGCTAACCAGTGCAGGTGCAATTGTTTTATTGATATGATCAACTGCTTTTGAGACACCTGCAAAGGACAAGCAGACCATGACTGACCCAGACACAGAAAGACCATGCAGAGCAGGCGGGACAGATGTCCACAGAGCATCCACTTCTATGTGAATGTGGAAGTTGTTCATTGTCAGAAATATAATTTAGCTATTAATCATTTTCTCTCTTTTTCAGGGATCTGTGAACATCTGTTAGTGCCTGACAGGGTTAGTGTCCAAACTCATTCTTCATGCTGCTGTGCACAGCAATTTGTAAAAAAAGGAGGAGTTATCCAGTGATTTCACACTTTATTTACCTGGTTACATAACGCGGGGGCCAAGAATTCATTTACATATTTAACTGCTCTTTTGACTCCTAACAGGAGGAGGAGAGATGGAGGGATTGGAAAATGAGGAAGTAAGAAATGAAGACAGACAGTAGATTGTACAGTTGTGTTGAAATGACAAAAGCATTCACAAAAGGGTGAAGGTGACCAAGAAGTTTAGAGGAGGAAATCAATGGAGACACGTTACCTTTGCCCATGTAGCGTGTTTTGTCATTGTCACGGAGCTCCAGAGCCTCATAGACGCCTGTGGAGGCACCGCTGGGAACTGCAGCTCTGAAAAGACCTTGGAGACACAGAGGACGTTGAGCTTGTGTTATTTTTGAGTGCTGTGTCACATCCAGGAAAGACCACAAAGGGCTGATTGCAGTTTGAAAAAAGTAGTAATGTATTTTCACCATATGAGCCAACTTCCTGCCTTTAAGGTCTGTGATTACTGTGTGATATTCATACTGCACATAATCTACATACAAGAACATTTTGTATAGAGATTTAGGTGCAGGAGGGGCTGCTGGGTGTTCAGTGAACGACGGCGAATAAAGGGCAGTAGAGGATGCCGGCCAATCAGCTGAAGGCATCCCCCCCCCTGTCACGGTAACGCCGTCCACCAGCTTCCCATGCAGAGAGAGAAATACAGCACGTAGGGAGGACATTGTACAGGCTGTGCTGCAGCAGAAGGCTGTGATGTAACAGGGGAAGACCGGCTGCCAACTGAGCATGTGCAGTGCATCTGTGGAAGGATGTCAAGCCACGCCCCCCCCTCCACACACACATACACAGGAAGGATAGCCATTTTGGACTCACATGTGAAGATAGATTGGTCTGGATCAAAAAAAAAATAATAATAATCCATTGAGCTTGCCCAGTGGAGCGGCAGGGAGCAGGGATGGTGTGAGTCTGAGGGGATTTAGAGCTTAGGACGAGAGGACACACAGCCGCTGTCTAGGCTCCGAGTTCACGGCTTAACAAATCATCTGCATCAAGACATCACCTGGCTGCAGCTGGAGGAATCACGGCCATCGTGCAGATTATATAAGAGGAACAATGAGTGTAAAAATCTCTGGATCAGACCAGAGCTGCTGAAATTACATCATTCTAACAACAAGAATTTGAGGCTTTCTGAACTTAACGGAGCAAAAACACATGATAGTGACACACGGCTCAGAAGCTGTGGGTGTAGCGCCGTCACTTTGGTATTTACAGTAAACCTCAGCACTTAGCAACCGTCCAAAACTAACCAAAAGACAACCGGGCTGCAGAACAGAGGAAGGGAATCGCCTTCAGCCTGTGTACTGGGGGCAGGGTAGCCGGTTTCACTCACTTCCATGTCAATGCTCATTGAGGTTGCTTCATTATCATTCTCAGGACATGTTATCGGGTTGAGTTGTCCCTTTGTTTTAGCTCTCACAGCAGAGAAGCTCGGCAAAAAAATTCAGCCACAGCAGGGCCATTAGTTAATTGAATAAATTGATTACAACCACTGGCATATGTGTCAAACGGTGCAGGGTTTGGATATTTAATGCTCGGCCGTTTCATTACGCAAACCTGTGTGTGTACAATTAGGTGAGGGCAGCAAAAAGCAGATTGAAGTCTAACTTGTATGAAACATCAAGGATTCAGCTCAGCTCACAGTCTGCTAGCAGCACCTACTGTATGTGCTGTACATGCTCCCAAACAGGAACCATTACAGTAACAGAGTGCTGTCCAGGCAGTGTGATATTACAGGAGCTATTTTCACACATTCATCATCTGATCTGAGCCACTCTGGGCCTGCAGCTGGCAGCAGTGCAGGACAACTGAGTGACCGCTTGACCATTACAAATCACAACCTCAAGTTCAATTTTAAAGCTGTATAAAAGATATGTTTATTCTTAATATATGTACAAGAAAAGAACATTTTACAAATGAAACAAAAGAACTTGGTGCAAAAGAAATTATCAACACCTTGAAAAAGCAGTGGGGAGAAGTGTAATTACTGATTTAGCACTTGTATAGTAGTAAACTTTATCTATACATACTGGATACTTTCTCTTTATGTTTAAAAACTTTAGTAACAAATATGATGTTACATAGTGGACCTGCTGAATGATTCCTAAAGCCTCCAGTAGAGTCAGTTTGATTTGTTCATGTCTCAAAATTCCCTCAACACCAATTTCTCTTCTTCTTAAATTTTCAATTCAAAGAAGAGAAAACTCCCTAAAAACCCTTTAGTGGAAACATTAAACAGGAGAAGTCTCAGAAAAAAAACTAATTCCAGGATCGAGTGACATGCAACAGATGAAGAAAAACAACACATGAAAGCATACATTACCTTTCTTGGTGTACAGATCAACCTCCACAGTGGGGTTGCCACGGGAGTCAAAAATCTCACGAGCGTGGATCTTCAGGATGGACATGGTTCTGGATCTGTGGATAAAAATTAAAGACAGGATAAGAGGCTTCACTGTGGAGCTGCTTCATAGGCCAAGCTGCAGTGTTACTCACTGAGTTAAAGCTCTGAGTCGACACAGTGCGTCAGCAAAAAAATTAAAAATGCAAAGTTACACACTCACAATAAAAAATAATCTAATTAAAACATGGATTTTTCAAACTTATCTAATTAAACGTGTATCTTAGCTGTGCAGACCACCTGACTGACCGACTGATGTGGGCCGTCCAGGATGGCGGAGATATTTACGTAGGAAGGCGTGGCGTCTGCAGCACACCAAAAAAAAAAAAAAAAAATCTCTGCAGGTTCATTAAGTTTACCTAATATATCAGATTACACAACAGCATTGCTAAAATGCTTGCAAAACTCCCCTGCTCTCAAACAATTAAGCAACTGATAGCAACAGTGAAAAGTAACAATAAGTGAGTGACATGGCACAAGGGATGTTGGACTTCTTTTTGTCCGAGCATCTCTGCACTGATAAGAGCCACAGGCCTGAGGAGTGGTCCAATCTCAGCGAGCCTTTGTTATCTCTGGAAACTTCAATAGTGGAGGTCAGAGACGGTGCAATGGTGACGCCCGCAGCGCTATTGACTTTCATTTGTTTTATCTAACCTGCCCTGAAACCACGCGCTGCCTTGCTCATGAACTCTGAGTACTGTGGGCCTGTGAAGCCGAGCCTAAAGTGCACCTACATCACAACTGATTGAAAATCCTCTTGCCTTAATAGTCTGTGTGGAAACTTGCCAGAGGCTACAGACAGGAGAGGAACCAGTCACCCAGACATTTATACACATAAACCCAGTTCTCCAGCTCAATGGAAATGCTAATTTAGGCTTAACATTTACCTCTTAAAGTTTGGATTTTCATCAAAATATAGAACATCTTTCATACCTGTTAATATTTCTAAAAGTAAACAATCTAAAGGGCATTGTTTCCCATAATGGAAGCCATTTATTTCAAGCAAAAATCCATCTACTTATTCCAACATCCAGTAATTGTTCGGGTTCATCTCTTGCGTCATGCAATATTTTATCATTTGGCACAACAATGTGAATGTCTTTAGGTTTTGGACAGGTACAGCAAACATGTTTAAAGATGAGTTTAGGAAACTAAGGAACTTTTTTTTTTTTTGCTATTTTCTGACATCTAAAGATCAAATAATAAACTGATTTAACAACAAAGTATTCACCGAACTTTAAAATTCGATAGTTCTTTTTTGTTCAGTTTTTGTTGCTGGATCACTGTGAACACTAGAGAGCAAGGCAGGAGGCAACACAAAATGGCAGCCACAGAAAAATAAATAATTAAGAATTGACACCTGATATGTCTTCTAAGCATTATACATGTACAACATCGGATTAACACCATATTGCTCTACATAAGGATTTACATGCAAGTCATTTTTGTGTATTAATACTAACTCTAATAGATATTCATAAAATCCTCACCTTTAAAACAGCACTAATAACTTATAATTTACTGGCTGGGTGACTTTAGAGAAGCACATGAATATTGTGAAGGTGTAGCAGCTACAGAAATGACAATGAATGGAAAAGAAACGTGTGGCCTTTGCTACACAGTAATTTTCCTTTACTCCGTGGACACACCCCCGTGTCTGCTGCAAGCAACTAGTAGCTCACAGTCTGAGCTCAGCATGTGGAGGCTGATCCACATTCACATGGCATCACATCCCGATATACCATAAAGATAGTGGTCCTTTGTGTAAAAAGACTGTCTGCTGGAAGTTGGACTTGCAACTTGACGCCTTATTCATACACACACAGACACACACTGCAGCTCTAAATGGACAGACATGTCGCCAGCTGACGATCTCTAGTTTAAAAATAGACAGTGGCTAAAAAACTACACCATCCTGCAAGGCACACAACCATTGAGCTGATATGTGGTCATTAAAAAATGGAAATTAAACTGTCAGTAAACACAAGGACAACACTGGGAGGTTGACGTCGACGATGAAGAACACCGCGTACACAATTACAAACCAATAAAAGTAGTTTATATTAATATACACTATCTCAGAATAGACCATTTAAATCTTTAAAAGGATTCTCCTGCTTGACACGTGCGTATGAAAAGCAGAAATAAAAGCTTTAAACTTACCTTTCGGGCCTGACTGTGTGCAGGGACAAGGTGCTGTCTCTCTCTCTCTCTCGTGCGGGCAGAGAAGGCGCTCGTGACGCTTCGGGCTTGATGATAAGTGGACGGAACCCGGAACTAAAGGCAGCGACGGGGCAACGCGATTGGCTGGGGCCCGCTCACGAGGCAGACTACTGCGAGGAGGGATGCACGTTCACCATCAGCCGTCAGAAGAAGATGAGGAAGAGGATTTATTGTAGCATCACTTTGATAAATGCAGCATTTACAGCAATGAAGAGTGAGTTTTGAATTAGGCACAATATGGGAAATGTTTTTTTGTTTGTTTGTTTTTAATTTGGGAGTTAACAGGGACAGTACGCGGAAAGATGACGCAGAGATGAGTACGTGCAGAAAAGCAGGCAGGAATCTCCGATGCGGTGTTTCGTTATTGATCACGTGGTTACTTGCGGTCACGTTTCTTGGCAGTGACTTTCATTTATTTTCCTACAGTACGAATTTCAGAAAAATGAATGGCAGGAGAAAGATGAAGTCACGAATAAAAATCCACGTTAAACTCTGATGTGGTGCATCATATCACAAGATGTAGAGATGTTCAAAGTAAAACTGCCCTAAAAAAGTAGAAATGTGTCGAATTAAACGTTAATACATGAATAATACAAACGAAAAGTTGAAAGAAGTACAAATAATCTTCTTCTCATTGATATGTCTACAAAACACAGACAGGAAAAACTTGATAGTTCCCTTTTTGTTGTCATGCCTTTGCCTTTCCTTTCAGTTCAGCACTACTCTAAACTTCCTCTATTTAAATAGTGTTTTAGTTATTGTGTTCAACGTGTAAAAAACATGTGGTCATTTACATACAACACATCCCAGTTTAAGCCTGAAAATCTCAAGTGCTTAACGGAAAATCACCAAATCAGAGCTGAGTGGGAAACTTTTGTATCAGTGACTGATTTGTGTAACCCACCCCACACTCCTCACACACACACACACACACACACACACACACACACACACACACGCACACGTCTGACGTCTCATCACTACAGGACGTGCAGGACGTCCTGCAGCTGCGCAGTGGAGCGAGCGCAGCATCCAAAGCAGATCACAGCCTCTGGAGCAACAGTGCAATGAGAGCCTGCTGCAGTGACCTTCAGACTGTCACTGCTGAACTCCATTTCAATGCAACTGCGCCCTCTGCTGCTCACACTCTCAGTAACATGTCACAGCAACAAGTACCTCCATCAGACATTTCCAAGTATGGATAGAGTTTATTACCAACACAAGGCTGGAGGAGTTTATAGAGTCCGACTTATCCCAGAAGATCATCTCCAAGAAAGTCATCTCTAAAATATTTGCAGTATTTATTTCCTTAAGTATTTTCTGGATGAGCTGCTGAATGACAACATAAATATCTTTACTGCAATGTGGAAAGTGATCCAAAAAAAGAGAAATAAGAGCTGAATATAAATTTGAAGTTGTTTACTTTTGACGAAACAATCAGTGAAGATTTGTTTTCTGTAAGTATCCCAGTAAATCCTAACAGTGAGCCAGCAGGCACAACACAGTGTAAATCCCAACTCCCTCACTTTACTTAAAAGTTTACTGGAAACTGTGTACACACTAAACCTTCTAGTAAAGTTTTGAATATTTTGAGTTCGCCTAACACACATTAATTGTGTCATATAGTATAGACATTTCTTTCAGTCATATGCTCTGTGTACAGTGTATGTGTTTTCTCATGATTGGCTCAACTCATCACAGCAAACAGAAGAAAGACTCAGGTTCCAACTGGAACTTAACCCAATTTATTTACAACAAAATGACCAAGACTCATGATATTTAAGGTTGTGAGGTGTGTTAGTTGGATATCAGTGTGTGAGGTGACTCTGCTTGAACCAGTTAGGCCTTATCAGCTTTATATATTTCAGCACAATGAACTTAAAAATGAAAACTTGTTGACAGGACATAAAAAGTGTGCCATGCTTGCATTGTATTTCTGTTTTATTTGCTTCATCGATGAGCTGGGATTCAGTGCACCACCATCCTGCAACTGAAGCACATAAATGGAACTCAGCCATCATTAATCTTACTGTTTGCTTCTGTGCTTCCCCCCCAGTAAGTGCTGCTTTCACATCCTGAGCAAAAGATTGTTAATTTAGAGAACAAATACCTTTCTGTAACCTCTACTGCCATCTACCTGTGAAATAGTGCACTCCCACTCTGCCACTCTGCAGTCAGCCAGTTTAAAATATTTCCACTGCAGGCCTCTCTGATGTTACAGTATAATACGTGGCCTGATTGGTTGGAGGTAGTGTGGGACCCAAAGGGAGCGTGAAAGCTGATTTGCTATTTTCCCAGACAGACCATGCTTCACATTTTGGAGAATTTGGTCATTTGAGCTCTGTGTGCCCTCTGGCTTCAAGAAATTGCCAATTCAGGAGTCTACAGCAGCAGTGATGATAGAAAATCCACTGCTACAGTCAGATTTATGTGGACATGAAGCATGAGTTTCTTCACATATGCAACATTCAGCTCAAACACATCTGCCCTCTATCTTAATTTTTCAGACAAAGGATTTTTTGTGTCTTTTTCGGTGCTGTAGCCGAGCTGCCCTGCACTGACTAATCTGCTCCAGCGACGCTGTTGAGTGACTCAGGCTGTGATTGTCCTGGGCAGTTTCCAGGTGTGAATGTGTGCAACTGTGTGAAAGACTCTTTGTGTTCAGTGGACCCAGGGTGAAAGGGACAAATACAGATTTAAAACCAACAAACAGTTTGTTTTTGGACATTTTTACACTTCCATGTGGATCCAAATAAAACAAGCTCTCCACTTGTCTGAGAGGGGCAGGTGAACGTCTGGCAGGAAACTTTGTATTATCCCCACAGACATGAGAAAAATGTGAATGTTGATTGTTCACTTAGTCACACATTATTCTGCACATTTGCTAATTTCAACATTTGTTTTATGGCACATTTCATACTTTGCACATTGTGTATTTATCATCATAGTCCATCGGTTGTTTCTGTCTTTGTGTCTTTCCCCGTGTCATGTGCTGTCAGTTATATTTAGTTTGTTTCTTGGTTCTGATTTCTTTGTCTTGGTCTTTTATTTTGGTAGTTTTGTCCCTGTGTGTCTGTTCAAGTTTTATTTCCTGTCAGTCTCGTCTCACCTGTGTTTCACTGTGCCTCGTTACTTTGTGTATTTAACCCAGGGTTTTTCAATTCTGGCCCTCGGGCCCTCCATCCTGCACGTTTTAGATGTTTCCCTCTTCCAACACACCTGATTCAAATGACCAGGCTCGTTAGCAGGTTTCTGCAGAGCTTGATGATGAGCTGGTCATTTGAATCAGGTGTGTTGGAAGAAGGAAACATCTAAAACATGCAGGATAGGGGGCCCTGAGGACTGGAATTGAGAAACCCCGATTTAACCTTATGTGTCTCTCTGTCTTGTTGCCAGTTTTTTTGTAGCCTTTGCTCAGGGGTCTGCAACCCTGGTCCTAGAGAGCCGCAATCCTGCATGTTTTAGATGTGTCCCTCTTCCTTCACACCTGATTGAAATGAACAGCTCATCATCAAGCTCTGCAGAAACCTGATAATGATCCTGGTCATTTGAACCAGGTGTGTTCGAAGAGGGAAACATCTAAAATATGCAGGATTGTAGCTCTCTAGGACCAGGGTTGCAGACCCCTCCCTTAGCGCATGAGCCAGCCTTTTGTTCATGGTTTGTTTTTATTACCTCCCCCAAGGAGGTTATGTTTTTGCCGGCGTTTATCTGTTTGTCTGTGTTCAAGATAACTCAAAAACCTATGGACGGATTTTGATGAAATTTTCAGGATATGTTGGAAGTGGGAAAAGGAAGAACTGATTTCAT
>OOFC01049700.1:9903-25506 GCA_900323345.1 Pseudochromis fuscus
TGTGGCTCAGGGATCGGCGGCACGAAGCTCGTTAGCTTTTTACAAGCTAGCAAGCTCCATGCCGCCGATACATTTAGCGTCGTCACATCAGACCCGGTCAGAGTGGACCACATGAAACTGTTTGAATAAATTCAATAGCAGCTTATAGACAGGTGAGCTCAATAGTCAAAACTCAAAATACAGTATATTTTTCCATCATGTTGCAAAAAAAAAAAAACAGACAGACCAACACAGGCGAAACCACGATCTCCTTAGAGGCAACTTTCAAATCAGATTTTTCCAATGGTCACACAAAGATATATGGAATATTTTTAATCTACATTTTAAGCTTTGTCTGAACACTGCTTGCCATCTTGTAGTGAAATAGCAGCACTGACTTGGTAAAACTTTGTCCCATACAAACAGGGATATATGGAGATTTTTGGTCAGGATCCTTTCCTCTGATTTTGCCCAAAAATAATCATTTGCTTTCAGTGTTCTCAGTAGTTTTTCCATAGTCACAGATGGACAGATATGCCAAATAAGTCAGAGCAACCTTGATGCAATGTGGTTGTTGCCAATGAAAGTCATAAATAAGAAAGATAAATGTATAAAAAAAAAAAAAAACACTTGACAAAGAACAAGGTTAGGACACTGTAGTGTTTAAGAAAAAAGCCCCTTCTCAGTTTCACAGCATGCATTAGGGTAACAGACTTATGGAAATGAGTCTCATTTACATATGCTCCTGCATTGTCACTGGTAGCATTGTGGTTTATATTATATCCTACAATGCTTCCACTAGTCCCATACTTCACTGGTTGTCATACAAGTGGTGTGAGTGATGTGATGTGTGCTGACTCTTAATCATCTCCCTCCATTGTGGGCTCCCTTTGCATGCTTGGAGTGATGTTGCACTTATTTTTTTTTTTTTGCACATTAACATGCTGCATAATGACATTGAGATGACCACAATAACAAATGAGTTTCCACTCAGATGAAATTGTTTATTTGACATTCGGCTTGTTCAAAGACAAATAAAAATGAACAACAGGGACACAAACACTTACATACATGTAATTTAGGTTGTGATTTACACTTGTCTATCACTAGGCTTGAGCTCAGTAGTGCTTATAAAAAGGCCTGAAAAACTGTTTTGAATAAAAATGAATTGATGTGTAGACTTTAAAGGCACAAAAGCATGCATACAGATGGTTGATGAATGAGGCCCTTGGTCACTGAATGTATTTATATGCAAATACCTGCTATGCAACTTCTTCACATGATACAAGTTGATAAGAACCATGGACCGCGGAGCACATCTAAATGTGGCGGGGTCCATAGACGCAACTTGTGCTCAAAAAAACACGAGGGAAAAACACAACCCTACAAAAAGCAGCCAGCTGACTTACTGTCGTTCGTGTTGCAGAAATCCTGCTACTAGGAGAAGTGGTCTCATACAATAAAATGTAATATGAATGTTAAACTCACCACTGCTTCTTAATTGCTGCCAAAGAACAGCCTCCTTTGGTCATTAGACGTGATATTGAGTGAAGTCTCTGGCAATCTCCATATCTCTCTGTTTTGGAAAATATTTAACCCTCTAACACTGAGCGTATCACAGGCGATACACAGAGACTAGCATAAACCAATTTACCATAATTTCTCGGCCATTTGTGATAGCGACGTGATTCCAGCTGATTCTGAAAGCTGACAAGTGGAGCGTTTTGTACATTTTACCTACATTACGGTAGTGTACGGCTTTCAGAATCAGCTGGAATCAAGTGACCGAGGAATTATGGTGATTAGATCCACACTGGCACTTTCTGTCTAAATGTTCCGGGTAAAAGGGTTAATGTTCTCTGATAGGTTTGTGGGTGGGACACAACACAGCAGGCCTATGTGATTTATTTACCTGGTGTTTTTTCCAGGTTAATCTTTTACTTATCCTTATCCTTATTTTTTACTTTTTTGGTCCTTTTTGGTCGAGCCTGGGCCCTACCCGCGGTCCATGATAAGAACAGTGCAATGTACCAATAAAGTGAGAAATATCAGTGAGAAAAGGATGATACAACATTTAACAGCAAACAGAAACAAGTCTCAAAGACATCTTAAAGACAAACAAGGATCCTGCTGCATTCACTAACAAACACATATTTAACTGGGATATATATATACATATATATACAGGTGAGGAGATTTGATATAAAGATAACTTTTATTGCAGATTTTTTTTAATAGCCTGAAACAGTGGGGCAACACTTCACACACACACACACACACACACACACACACACACACACACACACAGAAAGATGTGCGAGAGTATGAGACGGGGGAGATTGATAGGAAAAGTAAATCCATCCCAAAAATAAAGACTAATCCAAACTGAGTCTGATGGATAAGTTGGTAAATTGAGTAAACAAACTCATCCCCTCACTTCATTATGAGGTGCCAGGAAAAATCTTGTCATACAAAATGGAATCCAAAACAAGTCGGTTTGGTTCAGATGGGGATAATGTTGGATAAATATGAGCACCAGTAAGAAGGAACAAGAAAAAAAAAAGTAGAACAACAATAAATCTACCCAATAAATGATGATCCCAACTCAATTCGACAGTCTTGGAGACATAATAGCAACAGAAACTACACCGGATACACTGTATCAGAGAGCGAGAGAGAAACAAAGATGTGAAGGAAACAACAAAAGAAACACAAATAATAAGAAAAAAGCGGCAACAAGCTGGCGAGACAGAAGGCAATCGAGAGCGGAGTGGGAAGCCAGCTAGACTAATTACTATAAGAAAATGTGTTATGATAAATCCTTACCTTCAGAAGAAAAAGGGATTGGAGAGTCGGTGCTGATGCAACACATGTGGGTGTGAAGTCTGACTTGTTAAACAATTGATGCAAGACAAAGGCCAGGAGAGCAATAGACCCCTGTCACAGCAGACATTTCTACAGGTATTACTGATAACATGAACAGTGGTGGTGTTTCAGGGTCTCAGTAAGATATGAGTATGACAGTGAGTCCACAGTCCCACAACCATTAAACTGAAGCAGCAAAGTGGAATTTAGGTCGTTATTATTATTACTTTTGATGCTCCTTTTTACTCACTAAAGAAAACCAACTACACTACTATTGTTGGGAGGCTGCCAAGATTACTAGCCTAAAAGAAAGATGTTGAATTGTGTCACAAAGTCATGCAAAGTAATGTTCAGCCGGATAAGGTAGTGATATTGGGGGTGTTTCAGAAAGTGGGTTTTAGTAGAAACTCTGCGTTTATTAATGTGAAAAGAGGGAAACTCCAAGTTTTCAGTTTCACTCAGAGGAGTAACTTCAACTCTGACTTGCTCAGTATCTCCTCCCTCCTGCAGAGTCTGAAGCAGCTGTCACTCTGCAGGTTTCATTTCCCTGTCCGTTGCGTGACCACTTTGTTCATTTTCTTACTTTCCCATTTTTCAATTATATTTTTTAAGTGAAAAATCAGAATAAAATCACACCACAGACTTTTACATATTCAGGTCAAAGCTTTACAATATTATCAACGTTGAAGGAGAAAATCAACCAGTCCCTCTGATCCTTGTCACGCTGTCAATTATCTGAACAACTTTCTCCAGTATCTCTAATATTACACACCGAGGACGTTCTTTCAAATCAGAGCGAATTCTCAGAGTTTTCCTCATAACACTGCATTCATACTGAAGTAAAAGTCAAATATTTGCCTTATTGTATTTCATTTTCAGCAGCTTGAGGTACATTTTGTTCCCAAAGGATTGCAAAGTATTAAAATAGCATTTATTTAAACAATATTCCACTACTTCATCACCTGTCAGTCAGTCATCTTCTATACCTGCTTCTCCACACTTGGGTCCCAGCTGTCATCGGGCAGCTAACAACCATCGGGAAACTAACAACCATTCACGCTCCCACTCACACCATATGGTCAATTTAGTTTTGATCAATTCACCTAACAAGCATGTCTTTGGACTGTGGGAGGAAACTGGAGTGCCCGGAGAAAACATGCAGAGGGAGGACATATAAACTCCACACAGAAAGGCCCGAGCCAAGACTTGAACCCCAAACCTTCTTGCTGTGAGGCACAAGTGCTATTCATCACCTGTAATATTGAAAAAAGTGAAGTTAAATGGTCAGAATACTACACCTTGCGCCTTTTGCTTTTTTATGTCTCCTATTGGACATAAGCAGCATCTATAACCTCTGTTTGTTTACACTGGTTGCCATGGTGAATCAACCTGCCAGAGCTCCACTGATGATGGCTTTCATGCACACGCTTAACTCAAGGTGAGAGTTGATTGAACCAACTCAGAAAAGTGACTCTGGGACAGGATGAGCTTCCCATGTTGGAGTAAGTCAGAGTTCAGGGTTAGACTCAGAGTTTGTTGAACTTCCTTTCTGTAGTATCCCCATTGTGGAGTCACTGTCATCATACCTGTGAAAAGGTCACACCTGAGGTCCAGGAGAGAGTTGTTGTGTTATACAATTTTATTCAACTTCTGGGATATATTGCTGACATTTAAATTTCATATGTGATGAACATATATAATGAACATCATTTGTGTAATCTGATCACATTATCTTGAACTTACTACCGTGAACTTCCTTCACTGATACGTACAGGTGAGTTGACGAGTGATAAAGTTTGCCTTTAAAAAACGAAAAACAACTTAGGGATTCTGCGATTTTTAAACTTTTACTCACTCATGCACCAACTCACTTTTACCATAAGAAAACCAAACAAAATCCCATAAAAAATACAAGAAAGTGAATAAAGAAGATCGACAATGAATTTTTTTGTGTTCCAGTGCAAACTTTTTTTCACTTATTTCATGTTTGATTTATTTTACCTGTTTTTATTTAACACACAAACACACATACAGTTACATTTGATCCAGTTTACAAGTATTCCAACAGAAACACTGTCATCCCGTCAGTGTAAGTGAGGATTGTGATATATGCCAAAGATCATCTGCCATATGGAAATCCATTCCCTGACAAAACTAGGAAGCTAGTAGAAATGTAAAAACAGTAAAAAAAAAAAAACTGTGTGCTTTTACTGTTAATGGAAAAAAACAAATGGTGATGTTTCTTCTTATTTATTTATTTCTGCTGAGACAGTCCTTTTCCTGACTGTGCTGGCTTTTGAACACAGAAATGCATTAGCAACAGAAAGATAAGGAAAAATCTGTTGATTTTCCCTCATTTACACTGGGTCCCTTTCAGGCGAAGCTGAAAGGGAAGGAGACATGTGGCTGTGGCAGAAAAGAACATATGGCATCTGCTCTAGTGGAAAACCTTAATACGGGGTAGAGTATTGGCACCCGTCGCCTCACTAGCATTAACATGCTGTCAGAGTTGTTCTGGCAGAACACTAAGTGGAGCACACTTGCCCAGCACGGTTCCCAAGAGTGTTGCAGCATGTCCCTTCCCACTTGCCATCCATCCTGGACCATGTTATCAGTGCTGTTATAGAAAGGCGAGAATACAAACACGCTGGAGGAGCTCTGTTTATCAGATCTCGAGCCAAAGATCCAGTCACAGGCACTGGTCTTGTTAACTTGGTGAGAAAAAAGAGGACCAAAATAAAAAAAACTGAAAGCTAGAGAAAATATCATGACAGCAATAGTAACAGCTAAAGCTGTGGCAATCTTAACAAGTGTATTTATGTGTGTGGTAACTTTTATATATGTGTGTTTGTGTATGTCTACAATATGTTGATGTATAGACAGAGTTATTGGTCAGATTACCTTGATATGTATCCCATCCCTTGATCATTGCCATCAATGTAGGGAAAGCACACATTAAACAAATAATGGTGTGTTCCAAAAAAAAGTGTTGCACTACATGAAGAGAGGCTAAAAGCCACTACAGTGTATCAGCATCATCTCCCCTAAGTGGAGTGCAGCCATGACTAATACATCTGTGTTTTCTCCCCCTGTGACAAGTCAAAATGCCTGCTGTAAAAAGGTTTATTGAAGCACTTGTTCAGAGGACACTTAGGTCGATTCATTCTACCCATCAGAGGCTTGTTCAGGTAAAATCAACATGCAGCCATCGTTCACCATCATGAATATGGCCTTGTGTTTCCAGCAGAAAATGCTGACCACAGTCAGCAGCTGTGATGGTAGGGAACATGACATCGCAAGTACGGCAAGGTGTCACAAGTCAAATGGTTATCCTAAGCAAAGAGGGGCTCTTCTGTGTGTCGAAAGGGGGGCAGTGTGTGGCAGTAGAAAAAAAAACATGTTTAGGAAATGGGATGAGTTGTATCTAAAACATCAGGCAGAGTTAAAGTGACAACACACTCAGAAAATCAATACATCATGGTTTGTTCACTGAGGGGTAAAAAAGCAACTTCATCACAGATACAGCATCAGATAGATAGATAGATAGATAGATAGATAGATAGATAGATAGATCGTCTTGCAGTGCTCTCAGACGATGAGTGCTGTCTGTGAACCTCTTCTTGTGAGTGAAACAAGGCTGAAAGGTCAGGGCAGGCTCAGACATATCAGCAGCTCAGGGTGGATGATCGAAGTCGTGTTTACTGAAGAATCCAAGTCTGACATATGTAGCAGTGATAGAAAGGTGTATGACCCTGAGAGAGAATGATCGTCCAGTGTATCATTACCAAAATGAAAACCTGTGGTCTGCGGGTGTTTGGCCTTCTGTAAAATTGAGCGAGAAGTATTGACTCTGATGAACTTTCCTCTGCAGTCACCACACATGAACATACAGTATATCAGCATCTGTGGCACTGGATTATGCTTTAGTAGACGTTTAAGCTCTCTGGGTGATTTCTAGTTTGTGATAAAATATAGCCTATATATATAAAATTATACTAAAAATGTTTTAATTATAATAATAATAATAATCTGAAGCAAGAGCATAACAGAAGTACCTCTACTAGTAGCCTCAGACTGTTGGATCCAACTGTACATACTCATAGTCTCTTTAAAAAACAAATCTCCTGACCACCAGATTGGCAGAGAAGCCTGATCAATACTGTCAATACTGAACCAAAACCAATTATTAACAGGAAAAATAGAGAAAAATGAAGGTGGACTGAGTGCATGTACAACAACAATGCAACTAATCCAAGTGTGGTTAAACACAACAGCAGACTCAGTAGAAGAAAGGAGTCCTGATCCCCTCTAGCAAAGCATTTCCTACAGTGTGGACATTTGGTCCCAAAATTAAAATTCTGCTC
Organism: Pseudochromis fuscus; assembly: GCA_900323345.1. Classification (NCBI taxonomy): domain Eukaryota; kingdom Metazoa; phylum Chordata; class Actinopteri; family Pseudochromidae; genus Pseudochromis; species Pseudochromis fuscus. The sequence goes on from OOFC01049700.1 coordinate 17,112, forward strand.
TATATAGTTAATCAATCCCCCACCATTAGGTGGTGGAAAACACAATCTGTTCTCTTTAAAGCAAAAGCTAAATGAATTTTCGATCTGGGTACTATGGCTTCAAGGGGACAGATGTGATCTGTCTTGGTGTTTCCTTACAAGTAATTTGTCATGTTGTGGAATAGTTTTTCTGTCTGTTCTTCTTTGTCTCTTACCTTCAGCATTAGTTACCTCATTATTATAACACTGGTTAATATTAACAAGCACACTGTCAGCTTGCTCCACTGGTTGAGACAGAGACAAATGTATAAATGGGAAATTAACTGATGGATTTTTATGTAAAGTGTAGAGGTAGGATGAAGCGTGTTTGACAGAATGTTAATCTATAAAAGGCAAGTGAAGGTTAGACTGCTGCTCTTGGACTATTTGCGCTTCTCATTATGCATTTCTCAGGGCTGCAGACAACTGCAACCTTGCGACTCCAAGAACAGAGCATTTTTTAATTACTGTCTGAGCCATCCCGACATGTTGTCGTGTATTTCTTTTTCTTTTTTTTTTAAATTGAGTTAATGTGCACACCTTTGCACATCTGTGAATGTGTTTTATTCAGTACACACAACACACACACCTTTCAATTCTCATCTATATTTGAGTTTACTTTTTGTTATGATTAATGACCTTATTCTGCCAAAGTAAAGCAAAACCCATTATTGTTTGGATAATAAAGGCCTCCTACTTAATGTTAGGGGAAGAATTTAATTTAAGGGCATCAACAACAACAACAAAAAAAACCTACTGCAAAAATGACAAATCGTTCCCGTTCCTGTGCTGTATTCACACTGTATACTCTTTTGGTAAGTTTGAACAGCCAGTTGAACCGCTGCACTTATTGATGTTATATAATATGGGTAATACTCATCTTCCAAGGACATGGGTGTAGAGTCCAGTCACCTCTTTTTGAAGATAAATATATTTGGTGTCATTTTACAAGAGTAGTAGTAGAATTAACAACTCTGGGAAGTAATGATCGCTTTGAACATAACAAAGAAGTTGTTTAGGCTGCAGGAGAGACACTTTTTTTCAAGCCCTTTTTTTAAAATCAGCATTTCAATCCATTGCACCTGCTGTGAATCCAAGCTGACTATAGCTGCCTGTAGGCTTCAAAGAAAGCTACAGGCAGTGAGTGTTTTATTCTCAAACAATAGATGTTTGGGTGAATCCAACTTTCTCTAAAGGACTATCCCACCAGTTAATAAACTGTATGAACAACAGTAGTAAAGGGGAAGACTGACGCTCAGAGCGGTGATAAGTGATATAATCTGCGGCGACGTCGGTGGGACTGGCTGTAAATATAAAATGCTGATGGTACAGTTTGCTAATGTCGCTTCGCCGCGGACCTTTTAACCCCCTGCAACGGCTGAATGATGCAGCTCCCCAGGAAACAAATTGCATCTCTGCTTGTCATTATCACATTAACTCTGCATCAGCTGTCAACAAAGGGCCACAGTATTCGCACACTTGTTCGCACACACATACACACGAGCTCATCGTCTTTATTCTACTTGACTAATCTCCAAACAAAGCTGTGAATGTTAGCCTCTAAAATCCTTTCACTTTGAATTTTGTCGGGGGGAAAAGAAAAAAAAAAAAAAAATCCCCGGAGAAGCGTAAAGAAGGACGATGCAGGCGAAGAAAGAGATGAAGAGACGAGCGCTGGCCAACTCCTGCTGAGACCTCTTTGATAGATGCAGAGTTTTTCGAAGAGGGAGTTTGGTTCATTTGCAAATCTCTTCACAAAGACTCTGGGCATTGTATGTCTCTATTTGTATGTGACTGTATGTGCATAAGTCTATTTTTCCAGTCATTGTTTGTATACTATATGCATACAGTACGTGCACACACCAGGCCAGTGCAGAGTTATCTCCGCGCCCTGCATGCATCTTCTTCAGAGATAAAGGCCTTGCAGTTTGATGTGCTTTTTTTAGGTAGTCCTCATTATCTGGATGTTTGGACTTCTTATTGTGTAATCTGTTTTGTATCCTTTAAAGAGCTATTAGATTACCTTGATGTTTTACAATACAGTAAATTGGGCTTACTGGAATTCCACCACTAATAAGATTAAGCTTTCCTACTCACTGTTTAAAAAGTGTAGAAAATGTGAGGTTGTACAGTTTCTGTGCTAAAGCTGGGGAGTCCTGGTTTTACCCTCTGCATGTCAGAGAAGTAATTAGATCCCTCTACTTTAGGGCCAGATTTAAAAGAATGGAGCACAAACAGGGTGAGTTTCATATTTGATTACAGCCTCCATCCTTTGCTGTACGAAGAGAAGAGAAGAGAAGAGAAGAGAAGCTCTTAATTAGGGAAGGAAATACAACCAACCGAGTTATAAAATTAGGAGAAGAAGAAGCTACTGGGCTTTTACAAGAAATTTGAGACTCTTGTTCTGTCATGTTCGTCCTAATGGAGTGTTTGCATGGCCTGCATGGTGTGGCCAGCTTGCCATGCTCCACCCACTTGGTATGTTTTGCCTTATTGCCATGTTAAGCCAATTAAAAACACTTGGAAGTTCACACTGGTACATACTGGATCCAATATGCTCCCACTCTAAAATCTGATGTGGCAAAAGCACTTGGATTTTGCATGTTACCAGAGTAACTGCCAGCCATATAAATGAAGCATATACAACCTTAAATAATGTAAAAACTTCTTTGACTTCTGTTTGACTAAGATAAGCTTGCTTTAAGCAGTGCATGTGGTGACTGGCTGATATATGGTTTCTGCTTAGGGCATACTGTATTGGCAGTAAGGTACAACTTCTCTAATACAAACTCATACAAACTGTACAAACCTGTATACTCCACTCAGATTTTCATACTTGGCCGAAGTGCAGCCAGTGTGCTGCAGATTATCGAAAAGGCAACTGAGTAAATTTGAGACTTGCTAGATTTGTTAATGCATCAGAGTAGGAAAGTAGACTGAGCACTTGTTATCCTGTGGCTATTACTAATCACATGTTTGATCACAAAGACGCCAAGCAGGTGCAAAATGGCCAACTGCTAGATTGCAATAGGGATATACACACTTGATGATGTCATCAGTTGCTGTTGTTGAACCCCCAAGGATGGCTGGGGGATATCCTGGAAATCAAGACAGCACAAACCTCCGTGAAGGTGAAATCCATATCTGACTTCCACCAGATTGTCAATATAATCATTGCAGGATGATAAAATTTGAACAAAATACATTATTCCAAATCCAAAGTTATACATTTTTGCAACAGAGAAAAATATCAAAGCATTTCCTGTTTGTACTCAATGCTTCCTCCTTCTTCTTCTTCTTCTTCTTCTTCTTCTTCTTCTTCTTCTTCCTCACGATGCAGCGGTCACATTTTGCTGCCTCCTACTGGTTCTATTTTGTAATTATTTGTGTTAAATCATTTGACCATTTGAAGAGATAAGGATTTTCAGGGTTTTTTAGAAATCCTTAAGAAGTTCATTAAGTAATACCATATCTTTCTCTCGCCAGTATGAGTTTGGATATGTTGCGTAAATTATGTTTTTTGTTTTCTTTTTTAAATCTTGGTCTCTATGTGATTGCAAGTCATCTGTATAGACAGTATCAGCAGGGTAAAAAGAGTCCCACCATGGCACTGGATCTATATGAATTTGTTGTCATATTTTACTCCACCTCCAGCCTCACCCATAGCCACTCTAAACTCAGCCGTTAACCGCAATTTGAACTCAGGAAGACGCATAGTCAATAAATCAGCAACGACATGTTCAGTGAGGGAAACTGGCAGCTGTACTTCTTGTCACCTTGACAGATGAATGACACGTCTCCTTGTTATCCCATTGAACATCTTTACTTTTATCATTTCCCTACCTCCGCCTTATCCCCTTTACCTCTGTTCTCATTTGTCTTTATTTCTGTCTCTTGCACCGAGTCTCTCTTGTATTCCTTATCTGGCTCTAATGAATTCTTTCTTGAACGTTTTAAAAATTTTTTCTTTCCAACTCCCTTTTGTGTTTTTCCTCTTTTTCTGTTTTTTTTTTTTTAACTTCCTCTGTTTCTCTTTCTTTCTGGCTTTTCTTCTATGCATTTTTTTTTTTTTTTTTGTCCTCACATCCTTTTGGTTATTTGAGGACGTGGTACAGCGTCATGTCTCAGGCCACTGGAGGACTTTTAGAAGTCAACAAGAGAGAGACTGTCATGGTCTCCTGGGTTCCCCCGTGCGTGCACACAAGCTCTCACACACACACACACACACACACAAATTCACACACAAATTCAATCACACAGACCAGTGTTAAGCTCTCAAATTCCCCTCAAAGAACCTCGTTCCCACAAGGCAAGATGCCACAGAGAGAAAAACAAAGAGATGGAATGTTTTCTCTCCATCCTCCCCTTTCCTCCTCTTTCTCTCCTCCTCTCGCTGTAGTCTTCAGTAGTTCTCTGCAGTGCAGTACAAACATGCAGAGTGATCAAAGAGTCTGGGGTGTCAGAAGCGAGGGACAAGTTGGACGTGTGTGGAAGACGAGATGAGAAAGGAAGGCAGGGGAACAGAGCTGTCAATCAAACCTTCTATCAAACTCAGTGGAGCTTGTATCCCAGTGGCATACCCGTGGACTTCTGAGCTTACCTGGAGGACCATCAGTGTACTATCACACCTGCTGGTTTGTTGTCATTCCTCTGCTCCTTTATGTCTAAATTCAGGGGAAATGTGTCAAAATAATAAAATATAGTGGAAGATCTTGGCCTCTCCTGCTTTGTCCGAAAAAGTATATTTACACTTTACAAATTAAACAGAAATCTTAATTGAAATATGTCTTGTAATGACTGAACCAATATTAAACTTATGACATATTGTTTCAATAGCGTGAAGTCAACGTGACCATCTTGTTGGGTTAGTCTTCAAGTCTAATTTAATGTGGATGGAAATGAAAAGAACATTCATTAAGGAAAAACAACATTAATTCCATCATTAAGTGACTTCATAAGTGAAAAGTCTCCCTTTCTTCTTTGGCTTGAATGCAGATACTGATGCTTAATAATCTCAGGAAAACTTGTAGAATAAGTTTGGACAGAAATTAATCATGTTTAAATGATGACAGTTTGAAGTCAAAGCATTTCTGTTTGATCCGTGAAGTCACAGCACCCTCTTTTGGATCAAGCAAGAAATACAGTTACACTTACTATTCTCTTTGTGTCTTTTATTGCATTTTTTTTTTTATTTATCTGCATATAATACAAACATTTGTGATAATATGTGCTTTGCTGTTCAAATGATGTGCATTTTATTCATCATGTCAAAGTTTTGATTAAGTATACCTCATATAATCCTGATAGCAAGTTGGTTTATTTTACTTGTGCAGTATCTTTGGCACACAATATTTATATCCATGTTTAGCTACTGTGCTAATCTGAATTACTGTTTTTGCTTTCATTCTGTTTCATAACTATCCTCTGGTTTTTTTTTTCTCAATCTCTTCCAGCTCTTCAAACTGTGGACTAGAGGACTCTTGAAACCCAATATCTGTGGGGGTCTCGTCTCTTTCAAGGTATAAATGAACAGGAAACCCTTTAGCACAATCAGGAGAAGTTGTCTGTCTTCAGCACCACTGTTACTGACTTCAATTCAATAATTTCCTTTGTGTACTTGTTTGAAATAATACTAGGAAAAAAACACAGGTGATAGAAATGATCAGATACCAATTTGTCAATAACCTTGAACAGAACAGTATCTTGTTTGTTTGTGTCCTGTTATAAAATTGTGAAGGTTTATAGATGTGTCTTAAGTTCAACACAGTGTATCATGACTTACCTCAGGTTTAATGCTTACTGTGTCCCACCTCTGGTGCTGGGGTAGCTGAAAAATACAACCCAGGGTCGGTCCTTCAGTGGAGAGGAAGCCCAGAGCTGGTTCTACTCATTCTCCACAAATATGACATTGTAACTCAGAACAAATTAGTGAAGTCCTCTACGAGCATGAATATTTACAAGTTTAAGTTTTGATCAGTCTACAAATGACAGAGCAGGTTTTGCAATGCTTGAGTTCACATAGTGACTGTTAGTATTCAGGATTAATATTAAATATACTTGTATACATTCCAGTTTCAGGCAGACTGGTAGCAGGAGCAGTAACTGGACTTACTTCCATTATTTACACCTGTACTGTGGGGTATTCACTGATGTAGCTCAAGTAATACATTTATTATTGAGAGCTGAACACCCAAACAGAAATATTTTGTTGGTCACATTTCCCAGATTTTATGAATTAATAAAGATTTTCTGGAAGCTCAATTGCAAAGGTGACTTGCCTCTTAATAATTTATTAAACACTGATTGGATTGAGTGTGTCGTCTGTCAGTTCTCATAAGTTAAACTTGATAAACTTACCTGATTGGCAGTGATAGAGGTGTAAATGGAATAATTCTCACAATTTTTGTTTGTTTTTTGCAACCTTTAGGTCGGCTGATTATTAGGGCTCACAGTTACTATCAGTTATAACTGCTATTTGTGTCTGCACTTTTTGCAGCAGTTGTACATGTCTGTTACCTCTGTATGGCCTTTCCATGTGAAGTGTATCATTGTACATGTGTTTGTTATTTTTTGTTGTTGTTTTTACCACAGCTGAACTATCAGGGAAAAAAAGCTATTTACTACATCTGCATTCTGCTGCATGTAATAAATGATGTTTTTAAATATTGAATCTTTAAAGAGTCAGTTCATCCAAATGATGAAATTATTTAACTTTCATAAAACAGCCTCAACACACACTGCTATGTCAAAACAAGCTTCATGCAAACGGAGACAAACTAGAGCATTACACTGTTATAGGCCAATAAAATTACGTAAATTAGTTAATAAAAACATTTATTCTCTTCTTCATATTCTTCAACACAAATTTATTTGAAGACTTTGAAGTGTACAGCTGGAAATAAAACTTTTCAGTCTGTCACCTTAACATATACCTTAGTCTTGATGTAGATCAAATCTGCAACAGCCAGTAGGCTAATGTAGGGATGCACTCTTACACAATATCCCTGCTGCTGCCTAGCAACAATGGGTGACTCTTTATAGCAACATGTCTTCTCTCTGCAGAAAAAGAAAGAGAGAAAAAAAACAGATTGAGGGAGTTATTGGTTTTGCTTTGATTCTGTTCAGCATTTTAGATTCAAAAGTTCTGATTGCTTTTGTAGCTGTGGAAAAAATTTGTTTACTCACTCAAAACCATCCACTAAATGTTTGTATGTGTAGTAGGAGGTGTCACATGAAACACTTTTCAGTGGTGTGGTTAGAGTATAAGTGCACAGCCATGGCATTGCTGTAGTTCAGCACCATGGAGAGCGACATTCAACCAAGGGACATTCAGAACTATGATTGGAATCAGGTTTATGTTGATACTGCAGTCAGAGTTTCTAGTTTACTACACTTTGTCTGAACTAATATACCTTAACAGCCACTAAATACTACAATAGATAGTTACACTCCAGCACAAAGTATTCCAAAGAAAGAAAGTGTGTTGAATACAAACTACAATCTGAGACTGGTGCTGTATGAAGTGTCATAAAATATCTAAAATGAAAAAGCGGCTCTGATGAGGGAGCTTTATGTTGCTGTGTTTCATTTTTTCAGTACTGTACAAATACCACAAAAAAGGGAATTTTGATGTAAAGATAAAAGTTGCACACTGCACTGCAAGGAAAGTGTGTTAGTTAAACTGTCTGCTGTTTCTGAGTTTATATCTTCCTAATGATTCCTGATGGTACTACAGTTCAAAGTTTTTAATGATTTACATCCACATGTTTTCTGCGTGTAATATCTGAGCCCTTTGAAGCTGCTGTAGTTGAGTTCAAACACTGGTTATTTTTTTAATTTTACAATTGAAAAAAAATTTGCTTTCTATATATTGTTTAATCAGATTTTATTGACAATGCCTCTAAGATCAACACATTTTTAAACATATGTTACTCTAATTAGTGCAGTGAAAAATCACATCTGAAACATCACCTTTTTCAAATAAGGGCATAGACAAAAACACACATGCAGAAAATTGTTGTGTAAAATAACCAGAAATCTACTAGCTTTAGCAGGAAATGTTAATGCAGGCTCCCACTGCAGAGTGAGAAGCTCACAGAGAAAGGAGGTTGTCAAGGCGTTAAACAGTAATTAAAAACCCAACTGTTAATTGGTGTTAACATGTAAAGGTGTCCACCTCCAGCAGGTGTCAGCCTCGAGGGATGAATGGCAGGTGACAAGACTTGAAAGGCAGTGTGTGTGTGTGTGTGTGTGTGTGTGTGTGTGTGTGTGTGTGTGTGTGTGTGTGTGCAGCTGGTGAAGTGAGTGTCGTCTTGTGTCACCTCCCTCCTGCTGCCGTTTGACCACAGCGTGAGGTGAACATCCCTTATAGACAATA
>OOFC01049700.1:32985-51690 GCA_900323345.1 Pseudochromis fuscus
TGTGGCTTTGTTCGTCCACTTTTACCTAAACAGTTTTTTTTAATTATTATTAATAATATTATTATTCTGTAATGACTTATCCATCCCTTCCTGTTTAGCCTCTGTTGACAGCTAAATTAATATCCTGGTGTATTGTAGCCTTTACGGCTCATAACGGGGTTATGATGGACTATGTAAAAATAAATATTGTCTTCCTCTGTGCACACATAATGATAGTATTTAGTGGATCTCTGTGACACTGTTGTGAGTACAGTAAGTGATGGATAAGAATAGGCCTGTAATCAGGTGCTAACAGTGTGCCATTGATATTTATGGAGCAGCCATATAAACGTTTGTGTGGTATGGGTGTCATCCAAATAATCAGAGATTAGTTTATGATCATTAACACACACATGCACAATAAAGTTACATCACAACATGCTTGCACCACACAGTGGGGACCCACGTCTTCTTTATCCAGTCCACAGCAGGATTACAAAAATAATTAGGAGTGCCCAAAAATATATAAAACCTGTGATCCCCAGCAGATTTACAAATGCAACAGACACCAACTGGTGAGACATCAACACTCCTCACTTCTTTTCTTCCTGTTTATTGTTGTAGCAACAAAAAAACAAAAAAACCCCACTTGTGGCCAATGACAAAATTGCAATCACTAATGCAATTCAACAAGTAAGAGCACTTCTGGTTCTTAAATGATAGGAATCAATAGGTGGTCATGTCATGCAGTTTAACACCGTCACTGTACTTCACTGAGAAATAACATGTGTAGGGGAAGCAGCTTGTAGCGACTTTATTAATACTGACCACTGTGCATGAATCTATCGCCTGCTTTCCCTCTTCACTGAATGTTCACCTCCAAGGAGAGGCAAAGGTGTCACTTGAAGTTATTATTTTATTGTAGCATATTTGGGATTAATACTCATTTGAACTTCATTCTGAATATTTAGATCAGATGGGAAAGCCCTCAGCACTGCAGGTAATACAGTTTCAGTTTTACATGCATTGTTTTTTTTTCTTTGTTTTTAGAAGAACAGCAAGTGTAAGCTAGGCTTCCTGTGAACTTGGTTTCTGCTGCATTTTCCCACCAGTGTGCACAGTTCTAACAGACAGACACTAGAGGGCAGCAGCACAACAAGAAGAAGAGGCGTGAACTGTAAATGCACTAACGTGGACGTCCCACAGGCCAAAGTGCAGTCTTACACAGTCCAGTTAGTTGAAAAGGATCAAATGATAACATCACATCAATATAATGACAATACAATTTGTACAACTCTGTAAATAAAGGATCACTTTGTGTCTCTGACCAGCAGGGACACATCTGTCTGTGTCCCTGCAGGTCACTGGCGCTGTGGCTTAGTTGGTTAAAGCGCCTGTCTAGTAAACAGGAGATCCTGGGTTCGAATCCCAGCAGTGCCTTTTCTCAAAAACAATGGTCAGATTGTGATACTTAAAACAAGTGCCATTTAACCAAAGGTGTTGTACTTGTGTATTATACAGCACCCATACATCAAACTAATAGATATGCTTACTCTCTTATTCACGGTGCAGTACAATTGGAGAAGTGTCTGATCAGCACCACATTCATGCTGCATTACCCCAAACACACAGTATGAAGACTTGCAACAGATGGAAACAGAAGTAGCTGAAAAATGTGAATATTACAAAGATAAACAACCTATTTGCAAATTATCTTGAAAACTGTGCAATTGTACCGAAAAGAAAAAGTGTTGTTTTAAAGGGAGGGTGATCAAAACGTATATACTTGATTTCATTATAGCATATTGTATCCCTTTCTCTTTTGCATAGAAAGATAGTAGATAGTAGTTGTTTCTATTACAAGATGAAACTAAAACTTAAATCACTTCAACATTTAAAGGCGTAAAAGACCTGCTTATTTTTCCTCACTTTAACAGGTGAATGGATACAGTGTTTATTTGTAGATTACTGTTTTGAATGTTACGACTGTGAAACTGAGTAACTTTATAAACTGCTCATACCTAGTAATAATTAGTCCATAATAACACTGCTCATTGTGCGCATCATTATGCTCAAATTTACAAAAACTGTGTGTGCTGTTTAGAATGATCTGTCTCTAAAGTGTCCCTGAAACAGCCAGACCGTGTGACTCTACCATAAGTAGACAGGGTTGTCAATAATGCATGATGGTAAAAGACTGGAGGGGGGAGAAGAGGACAGGGAACTGGAAGTACCTTTTAAACCCTCTGGTCAATATTTTCCATGGAGAAAAAAATAGTGGGGCTTATGCATTTATTATGTCTGCAACACTGCAGTGAAACGGGGTCAGTATCCTGGACAAAGTGTCCCCGTGTCTGTGGTAGTGTGGATTTTTTTGTTTTTTGCCTCCTATAACATGTCACAGAAAGATGCTGTAGGCTTTCACACCTGTTTTTATTGAATATTTTACAGGGTTTGGAGAGTCCTCCCTGTCTCAGTCTAGTCATGACATCATCAGACAAAAGCTTCAGTATCCTATAGGATTTCTGTAAGTCCCACAGGAATCCCCACAGTCGTAGTTTTGTAGTGAGCTGTCCTGGCGTGTGGCTGCTGCAGTGTGCTCAATGCAGTGTGGCTTTCTCCACAGCAGGGGGCATTAGAGACAACCTCAGCAGTACAGAGCAGGACCAAATCCACCGTCAGCATGCTGGGGCTGAAATACTATCCACAAAAATGCTGGTGCTTTATTTAAAACAAGTGTAACACAAACACAACTGCTCTCTGCTGCCTGAGCGTTGCTGCTGAACCACAGCCCTGTGCGTCTCTTTTCCCACTTACGGTCAATACGCAGCGAGTTACCGAAATACCAAATGGTCATCAGTAATTTGTCAATGGTGACACAATCAAGTGTTCAGATGCCAGCCGGCAGCAAAAGTGGAAGCTAAGTGAATAACAAGCAGTGTCTTGTCCCTCCCTAATCTAACAAATCTCCAGCGCACGTCATATTTCGCCTGTGGCGCAGAGAAACAAATAACCGCTTCCCCAGCAGGCCTTGCCGGGCTAAATGCCACACAGGGTTGAATGATGTATTTATTTATTTATTTTTTCTCCCCCAACAGAAATTTCAGCACACCAATCTGGCCTCAGATCTGGTGTTACCACCTAACATCTTGTGATGGCAGCTAATATTGCACTGGGGACACACAGATGAAATTTAAAACCCAGTTCGATGCTTTGAAGTGAACTTGACAGACAGGCTCAGGAGGATGTGCAGGTCAGAGGCCACAGAAAAATCCATCCAGATTCAACCTGCTATCTTCAGTGAGTGGTAACACTTTCAGGGATCGTACCGCTGAGTCCTGGTTTATGCTTGTCATGAAAATAAGCCCAAAAGGCAAAAACTTTTTTTTTTTTTTGGAACATCCTCTAAATACTAAGCTACAGCCCTTTGTGCCCTTAAAGCAGCTTTAAATCACTTGTAGAGGAGACCTTGTAAAGGATGCTGTCTGTGGTTTTGTCAGCTCGGTCTTCGACGGATTCTTACTTTGAAAGCTTTGTCCGAGGCGTCCCAAAGATGCCTAATTGGATTGAGATGGGGAACCAAGGGAGTTTAGTCAAAACTAGTGTTAAAAATAAATAAATAAGTAAAAATCATTGTCATATTTAGTGGAATTTTTCCATCTTACTCAAGGAGGACTGCAGTTTTAGGATCTGTCTTTCTCTAGTCTTGCTTTTTCTCTACTAATATGTGACAAATAATAGGATCATCTGCTGGAATGCACTTCAGACAGGTGGCTTTACTGCCTTACACCAGTTTTCTTCTATTAAAAGAATAGCAAAACCATAGTCAAAATACAGTTACGAAGACATAAACTAACATTTTATTCATGCGAATGTTTGAAAATAAATTTAAGCTATACATCTCGCATGTCGTGATGGTGTCAGAATTCCCCCATCATGGAGGATTTCATGGAGGCTGCCACTTTAAATGTAACATATGATGGAAGAGCTTTTCAACCCAGCAGAAAATTGGGAGGATTCTTCTGATTGGTTGAAATGCTCTGACATCATATGGGCTCAGCATGTAGAAGCTACACATGATGAGTTAGATGGCATCATGGCAGCCCAGTAGTAGCATTAAGACTGCCACACAGAAACACAACGTTTACATAAATAATCAAATGTGCGTAATTGTTTTTTCTCTCATGGGCTCTTAATATTACAGCTATCAACCTTCCATTTACTATTCCTTTGAATTCAAACGGATGCTTCTAACAATATTTACTGGTAAGACAATTAGGGGAGGAAGTGGTGAAAAGGTGGTCACATTGCGTTAGATACAAGGAATGGGGAGGGCACAGGAAAGATGATGTAACACCCCTACCTACCCCCCACCCCCTGCATTGACCTTGCCATACAAGACAACAATTGAGGGGAACCAGAAAGGAGTAAGAGAGAGAAATACAAAGTACTGGACAGTGAATAAGGAAGAAAAAGGTTGTTATTTAGAGAGTGGCACAGAAGAGGAACCAGCAAAAGAGGCGTGAGAGGAGGCAGCAGAGGTGGACAAAGATGGGAGAGGAAAGAGGGAGGGGCAGAGGGAGGGAGGAGTCACATGAGGGTGCTTCACTGCAGTATTTCATCTGTTAGCAAGTGTCTGCATCTGCCTCTCTTTCCCACTATCCACAGGACTGCTGAGTCAGCAGGAGCAGGGGGCTGTATCAAACTGTTTTCTCACACTGTATATCTGTGTACATCTTTCTAGTAGCACAGGCATGTACGCAGCGCTGACATACGTGTGTGTGTGTGCGCGGGGGGGTAGTGACAGCGGTGTCTGCTTCCATACATTGCTGTTAGCTACGTGCACAGATAGGTCAGTATGCAGGGGTGACATTGACATAGCACAGCTAGCGAGGGGTTAGCTCACTGCTGACAATGCACACCTTGTAGGAGGGTGTGTATACATGTGTGTGTATGTGTGTGTGTGTGTTTATTGAGGAGAGAGGGAGAGCGTATGAGGCAGGTGCTGCATCACAAGACACCTGACTGTGATGGACTGTGCACATGAAAAATTGTGCGTATGTGTGTGTAAATTATGTATATGGACAGTGGGTGGAGATGTAGGAAGTGCATGTGTGTGTGTGTGTGTGTGTGTGTGTGTGTGATGCAGAGAGGCAGGCCTGTGGAGTGGTGCAGCAGCAGTGGGAAGGGAGCCAGAAACACTCGACTGCAGAGGAGAGAATGGTGCAGAGTCCCATCACACACGCACAAACACACACACACGCTAACACACACACACTCAGAGAGGCAGGCACAGATTCTGTCTGGGGAGTGTAACGCCATGCCGAGACATAATGTTAGAAAGGAGGAGGGAACTTGAGGAACCTAATCGTTACTTTCATTTCATTTCAACGTATATTTTGTGCAGTTTTATGCGCCTGACTTTGGTTTTAGATTATTAAACTCCAAATACTTCCTAAAGTGGTTTACTGGAGCACTATGTGCATATATACTGCCTCACTAAAGCACATACCCACATCATTTCTAGCTACTTCTTTGCAAGTAAGGCTTCGAAGAAAAAAATACACACAAAATAATTAAACATCAAGCAAAACATACCTGTATGAACTAGATGCCCACAATGCAGAAGTGAATAGTTAAACTTATAGCCACCATTTCCATTGGGCTTGATTTGTGAAGGTCACATGTGGTAGTTGAAATTTTAAAATTGACTCTCCATATACAATGCAAGCATGAGTTGTAGGCATAAGCACAAGTTGTATGCATAGCTGCCTGCACCCAGTCTGCATGCAAACACCACAAACATCTGAAGCTGGAATCGCTCACTTTTTACATGCTGTCTGTCACCTTCACCAAACTAGAGATGACTGAGATCATCCTAAAAACTACAAACAATAATCATAGAAAGTTGTGTGGTAGCCTGTTGTTTATTCACCAGGGTTTGTAAAAAGCAACATATATTCAGGATTAACCCCACGTTTAGATCGAATGAAGGAATGATCATCAAATCATTGACAGCCTCAAAAAAAGATCAGTTCTAGGTTATTATTGTTATTATTATTATTATTGTTATTATTATTACCTTTTCATTTATGGTTAAGCAGGCAGGTTTTAGTGGAAACTCCAGTTTGTTAACCCGAAACGAGGCAAACTCAGAGTTTTTTCAGTTCCAGAAAGAGGAGTAACTTGAACTCTGACTCAGTTACTGCAGTAACAGACTGTGTGAATATGACCTGCTCTCTGCCAGGTTTTCTTCAACAAACCCTGAGTTTCCCTGTATCTCCTTCCTCCTGCTGAGTCTGAAGCAGCCGTCAGTCAAAGGGTTTCATTTCCGCATTCATCCGATCAACGATCAAAGTCGAACTAATTCACATAGTTTCACATCGGGAGATGAATTTGAGACCTCGATCAGATATGTTTTCACCCTTTAAAGACCACAGTTCATTACTTTCCTGGTTTTCAATCCAGCTGCTATACAGTTTTGTTTGTATGGTGAAAAATTATAATAAAATCCTATCAGGGCATTCTCCATATTCAGGTCATTGCTTTGCAGTATTGTCCATATTCTACAGAGAAAATCAACCGATCTCCATGATTACGCTACCAACAACCTGAACAACTTTCTCCCACATCTTTAACATTACACAGTACAGTTCTTTCAAATCAGTTCTTTGCGTTGCTTTCTGTTTTTTAACGGCAGGAGTTTTCCTAATAAATAAACAAAACCCAAATTTTTCCATATCTATTTTTCTATTTCATTTCCTGCTTTCAGTAGTTGGTCCCGTGGGGTTACAAAAAAAAATTTTAACATCTATTTCAACAGCATCCCACCTTTTTCACCTGTAACATTAGAAGAAATTAAAATTAAACATTCTGAATTTTACATTCACCCTTATGCATTGATACAGTCACTAACTCTCTCTCTGTTGCTGTTGAAGCTGTTTCCTTTTTATCCTTAAATATGAATTACTGTAGTTTATTATTGTTTATTTTATGGTGACAAAATCTTTTATTTTATATTTTTGTTCCTGAATCCAGTCTGATGTATCATAAGTATTCCTACTAAAAAGTTTAAAATGTGTTGTTTTGTTTTTTTCTGATTGAAAACTTCTTGCTACTCACATTTGTTTTTATTGCCCTGACAAGTAGAAAAAATTGAGTCAAATATATGTTATTGTTATTTGTAAATATATTACTGACACTAATGTTGTTTTCATTTACAGGTTGTTCAAGCATGGATGTGGTCGTGCCCAATAACATTAATGCATTAAATGGAACAACTGTCAAAATCCAGTGCATATTCACTTCGTGCTATAAGATGGACCCCAACAAGTTCGTCATGAACTGGACCTACCAAGAATCACTCAACGACACAGAGGAGATGGTAAAATGATTAGTCCTTACATGCTTTGCCAGCACATACACTTTGGGTACTTACATCTTAAATCTCTAATCCAGTTATAAACACTCGTTCTCTCTCCGTAGTTTCTGGTATACGATAAGAAAAAAGGGATGGTGCCGCTGCGTTCAGACCGGTTTGGAGAGAGGGTCATGTTTGCTGGGAACCTGGATAAGAACGACCTATCAATCACTCTATCAGATGTTCAGCTGGATGATGTGGGGATTTACCACTGCTATGTGAGAAACCCTCCAGACCGCATCCAGGGACATGGTGTCATACAGTTCAATGTTGTCACAGAACGTAAGATACTAACCTCACCTTCTGCAGATACAAAATCATTAACAATCAGTCCAATCTCTTGCCTTAAGGGTACACTTCCTGATTTTCTTATAGTTCACAACTGCATCCTAATAGCCCTGGAACTCAGAAAGCCTATTTTTAACCCTTGCATACTGTTCAGGTCAAATTTGACCAGCTGTGACATTTGACAGCAGTGAAAAATGTCCTAAATATAATTTACTTTCAGCACAAAATGTGATGACTTTCCCAAAGTGACCCAAACTACACAAAATGAAATATCTTAAAATAGTATACTGTCGTACAGGTGCAAAAACACACTGAAATTTCAGGTCAAATCTGACCCGTATCTATTTAAATGGATTTTAAATCCACCAGTGTGGATAAAAAAAATGACAGTTTTAGGGATTCGTGAAACTGTGAAACTGCACACATAATGACTGCATATTCTTTTTGGGACAGTGGCATAGACTGTATATCAAAACAATTAAGCTAACCTGACATCAGTCATTGGTTTGAACGTGGCCATGTTGGTTGTTTGGAACCAAAAGTGACCATATTTGGAAATGAAGGGAGGAGTGAGTTTAACTAGAATCCGAGGACACTGTCCAATGTGGATCAGACTCAAGTCTCCAATGAAACCTAAGCTGTTGATCAGACTAACTACTCCCCTAAATATTTGTCTTTTTGAAGAGTTATCAACTGAATTATGATTTTATTTTGAGATGGACCACCAGATCACTGATAACAAGAGTTGACTTTAGCTACTGACATCAGAATGACTAGTGGAAAAAAATGTATTGAC
Source organism: Pseudochromis fuscus (assembly GCA_900323345.1). Classification (NCBI taxonomy): domain Eukaryota; kingdom Metazoa; phylum Chordata; class Actinopteri; family Pseudochromidae; genus Pseudochromis; species Pseudochromis fuscus. The sequence continues at coordinate 41,469 of OOFC01049700.1, forward strand.
AAAGTATTTTGGCTTTGGAAATTTTTTATTTGAAGCCAATTGGATGCAGATTTTTTTTTTAGCCAACCTCTAGTGGCCATTGGTGGTATTGCACTTTATTGCACATGTGCATTGACCTCATTTTTGAAACCCAGTTACTTTTTCCATTTCTACATGGAGTCTATGGACAGTGGTGACAGACTTCATGGGGGACCTTGACACTATCATGAGAACTGTCACATTTGCCCAGATTCCCGCAAACATAGGCACCTGCTGGACTTTGAAGTGTCTCAAAACAGTGAAAGAGTGAAACAGTATAGAAGTAATGATGCATAGTTTACATAAGGAACATTAGTTATACAGAGGATAGAGGTGCCTTGACCCAGACACAAGATCAAGCACATGCACCTACAATGTAACACAGTAATCTAAAAATAAACTCATTAAACAAGAGATCTGCACCTGCAAAGCGTAAGCACCTACATTATATCAAAATTATCTAAAAAGAAAAAAAGCCATTTATTCTGAGCTGAGATTATAAAAGGCGCCTGAGCTGCCATTTCACTGACTGAGTTTATGACAGCAACACTGGTTATATGATGCGTCCATGCCATTTTGACTTTTATTAAATATATTTCAATCATTGTGGCTGTTCTGTTTTCATGTCAATCAGGACAAGATATTGTGTGATAGTAGATGTTTTTCTCCATAAACAAGTGGTAGAAAAGCTATAAAACACTCTCACTGTTCTCTGAATAATAAATTAAGAACTAATCACTCATTTGTTAATGTCAGATAGGCTATGGCTACACTGTAAATCGATCCTAATTTCAAAATTTGGTATAGAGACTTAATATGGGCCAATTCCTGGCCCGGGTCAAAACTGTGAAGGCATCAAATATGAACAGTATGTAAGGGTTAAGGAGGAGTTCGTTGCTAGAAGAGACTGTGATTGCATCAACCTCATATTTTCACCATTTTGAAATTTTGGCAGTTTTGCAAAAGAGTGGATGTAGTAACTTCACTAAAAGCTGATAGCAGTTGTGGCTCATGAATAATTTCTGCGGTTACATCAAAATATGTCCAAAAACTCTCCATACGTAGGTTGGTAAAGTTTAGTGTTTAAGCTGCTTAACAATTACACAGGCTAAGACACAAGCTGCAGTTGGATGGACTGTGTATATTACTGTGAGTGTGGAAGCCTTGCTGGCATTTTTACATGAGGATAAATGACATATAGCAATCATATATAACACACTTCGAGTGTGACTGGGTGTGTGTCTCCTGAAGCGTGAGGACTTACTCGTGATGAGTCAGCTTTTTACTTATTAATGACCAACAAGAGGTTCAACTTAGTCTCTCAGCATCTTTCTCACACTCACACGCACACACACACACACACACACACATGTACGACCCACGCTAACTCAGCAGCACTTTCTTTCTTTCCACTCTGTTTAATCAGTCCAGTGGAGCTTTTAGCCAGCGTTGCACTTGCCTCCATTTGTTGTCTACAAAATAGTTAACCCTCTCCTCTCCCTTTCCTCAGTTCCCCCTCCAAGGGATTCAACCATTGCAGTTGCGATTGGGGCATCAGTGGGCGGGGCATTAGCTCTGCTGATCCTTTCCATGGTAGTAGTGAAATGTCTTCGTCGACACCGGAAACAGGAACTGATATCAGAATTAAAAATGGAGGAGGAAGGGAAACTGGAGGCGGAAGGCGTTGCAGAGGAAGGAACCAAGTAAGAAATCTAACCATGGCATCTTCAGTCTTCAACTGCAAACTACCAGCAACACAAAGTACAAACAACACAAACATTAGAAAGCAGCTAAGCCAGCTGTGGCATGTGGCAGTGAGAAATGCCAGTGTAAGTGGTTTGTATCTAGGAACATTGACAGTAGAACAGCAGTAACATCATCATCAGCAACATACTATACCATCATACCACCAGGAATCAATATATGTCACTAACTTAAGACCCTAGACTGTGTATGGAAATGTACGAAGCAACCAGGTCTCAAAAATGCATCCAATGCTGAAATGCTTCTGGTGCCATCACCTAAAGTTATTTTCTTATCAGTGATCTGATGGTCTGAAAAATGAATTAAGTCGATATTAGGCTTCAAAAAGAGGAAGATTTAGGAGCGTGACATCAGGTGGTCTAACTTCTGTCCTCCCTTCATATCTCAAATATGGTCACTTTTGCTTTCAAGCAACCAACATGGCCACGTTTAAATACCACACTCCTAGTTTCAAATGTAACTCCACAAACCCATGTTAGCTTCGTCCCTTGTATACACAGTCTACCCCATAAAAAATACACATGGCATGTACAGTTTCACAGTTTGAGGAATCCCTAAAACCATCACTTTTAGTTGATTTGACCCACATTGGTGGATCTAGAATCGATTTTAATACAAAATTTTGACTCAAAACCACCTTACTAAATAAACATTTGTAGCACCTGTACAAAAGTAGAAAACCCATTAAGACCCATTACACCACTAGTCTTTCATCCCTAAAACCAAAACTCCAAACCACAGATCAGGATGCTAACTAGAGACAATCTGCACCAATACTCATAATATTATAATTATAATAATACATTATCAGCTTATGCTGGTATGCAGTGTAATGAAAATACTTTTTTTTTGCATGTAAAACTAAGTCATACAAGGGATTTTCCACAACAGAAAAAACACCTTAAGCATGTCACGATCATTCTACTGAAAGCTGTTGTTGACCAGTCTTCTCTTGTATTTATAGACAACCATAGCTGGATCATGTGATTGACCCAGCAGTCTGTGGAGGTCCCATCCCCAACACCTCATCTGGTAAATATCAACTGAACTGTTCATCACAAACTCAATGTCTGCTTAAAAGTTGACCTGAACGGTAAAAACAAGAAAAATATTGGTACCAGTCAAAGTCATACACTCATGTGCATGTGTATAAATGTACATGATGAGACCTAGACTGTCTTCACTTTGTATCTTGCAAGGTTTATTGAAGCATCTACTCAGCATATTACTAGTTTAAGTCTAAATCCTGTTTGTCATTTACTTGGTCTTTGTTTGCTTTCAGATATGTGCACCTCTCCCTGAAGATCTGTAGTAACCACTGCTCGAATCATTACTCACTGATACTTTCATCTCTTCTGCATGTGTGTGTGTCTATTGGACACAAGTGTGCTTCTTTGTGTGAGTGTGTGGGTGTGTGTGTGTGTGTGTGTGTGTGTATGTACTGAATGTATCTATCTCTGTGTGTGAGTGTGTGTGTGTATTTCTATATGTCTGTCTGAGATGTGTACCTTTTCCTTGAAATAAGCCAGGGACTTAACTACTAAATACATATTACTTTAATAATAATTTCAAGTCAGTGTCAACATCAGTCACACGTCTTTCTTATAATGCAGAATGCCATTTCCATACCACACTTTACGACAGGCTAGGGCTGAGCGGTATGACATAAAGACTTACACCATGGCAAATGTTATGCTCTCGCAATTTAAATAGATGTGATTTTCAATTTTGTCCAAGGCTGTGGATAAACTACTTTTAATTGCCTTTAATAAGCTTAACAAAGGTTCTTGGGACAGAGTTTAATTTCTAAGTTCAAACTATTTCAACTATCACACTGCAGAGCAGATGTTGTGTCTGTTATGAGGCGACAAACTGTGCTGTTAGGTCTACTGTTTCACAAGTATCCAGCATTAGGATTTTGTTTACTGTGAATGCAGCAACTTTAAACATTGCCTTAAACCCATGTCTCTTACCTGCCTGTACGGGCGCCATGTCTTAACATAAATGCAGTTACTACCAGTGTGATGTCCCTCCATGGCTGGCTTTTCTCCTTCTTCCCTCATGTGATGTTTACATATGTCAGTGATGTCTGCTGTGTGTGAGCCACAGAGGACTCTTATACATTCCTCACACTTGTGGAGTCTTGACAATACAGTTGCTCTGCCCTGAGTTCCTCTTTCAGACCAGACATTTTAATTTGTCACAGTGGGGAAAAGCACATGGCTGCTAATCTTATTAACGATGGCACCACTCTATTCAAGTGTTCCAATAAGTCATGACAGCAGCTGTCTCAGAGATCACTGTGTTTACTATATAGTGTTTCTATATTTATCCCTTCACCATTTCCTCCGAGGGCTTGATTTTTAATTATCAAAATGTATGCACAACAATGAACAGCAAGTGTTACTATTGTGAGATTGTTTCTTTTAGCAATCCCACAATACGTGTCTACATTTGTAGATGCGATGTTTCTACCTATTAAATATCTATAGAATGAACCATGAATGTTATGAAGTCCATCTGTGCTTTTCCTACTGTGATATGTCAAAACATCTTCTGTGAAAAAGGCAGGGAAAACAACACATTTGATCCATAGCATTTGGATTTGCCCCAGTCCTCCATCTGTCTGCATTATTCCTTCATCCACTGTTTATTAGCATTTACTCAGTGTCTTTTAGTGAAGAAGGAAAGTGGTGTTCTTACATTTATATTGGCCTGTCAGTGACTGCAACGCTACAAACTTTTCAGAGATGTACATTTTATTCTAATAAGAACAGCACAGCCAAATTTTTATATTTCTACCGTATGTCATACCGTCCACCCCTGTGATAGACATTTGTCCATCAAGCCTGGCACAGAATAAAGGAAGGAGGTGTGAGAGTGCCTGACATTGTAGTGAAGGGCATGGGTTTCAGATCACTCTGTTACTTCTATGTTGAATATGAGTATTAGTAATAGAACATACAATACTTACCGTATCTGACTGTAATACATTGTACAGTCATTTAACCATACTGACAGTTTAGTGACAGATTATCACAGCTAAGAGGTTTCCACAGTGCAAATGACACTAGCACTGATCGAGGAGTATGTGGTTAGAGATGAAGTGAATTATTGTTGACGCCTCGACAGCAAGACAAAAACATATCAAAGACAATTTAAACTTACATTGCACTCACACAGTTGTTACAATTCATGCATGTGCCAGCCTTTATTAATATTTATAGTAGAATTTAATAAAGGTTGCCCAAACAGAGGCATACACACAGACAACAGTTATTTACTAATCCTTACCATTTCCCCCCAATCACATGCCGATAAGAGCTGAGTCCCAGCAGACAGCAGTTATTTGGGAATTAATACCAAATGATCCACATTAATATGTAAGATGTTTACATTCATGCCTGACTGAGAAGAGCTTACTGACAAAACTTTGTCATGTCTTTTAAGTGTAATAATCCACCAAAGTAGGTTGAATTTGTTATTTTTGGTAACTGAAGCATGTACAGTGTATTATACTGCCATGGATGCATGTCAAACATTGCAAAATAAAAAAAAATATTGCAATAATAATTTTGCTACTTTAAGCCACCACAGTGTGAGTCAGGCATGTTCAAGCTTTCCCTTCATGTAGCAGTTAGGCGGCACAATTTATCAAACAGCGTAATTTCAGTTGGATTTCATTTAACTATGTTCATATATATTTACTTATATATTTATTTTCTAGTATCAGAGATAATTTATTGCACTTTAATGCGTTATGTTTGCCATCTTGTAAAATATCAATAGCAACAAAATCTTAAACATTTCACACCATTGCAAAAAGTATGGACTCTTGTTTAATCGATATCTTTATTTTCCAGCTGGAGTTCAACTAAAGCCCTATTTTCTAGAGATAGAAAACTATAAACTGAGTCATTGCGCTTCTAGACATACACTTTTATTGTGTTCATCTAGGAAGATTAATATATAAAATAGCTCTAAAGTTTAAAAGCTCAGTCCCAGCTCTGGCTCCAGAGTAATGCCTTTACCTCAACAGTGCAGTGGTGTGGAAAACTGTAGATATTGTTTTGCACATTAACACATTGACACCTAATTCTAATATAATCATAGTGGTGAGCATGTGACTGTAATGGAAATGAAAAAAAAACAGATAAAGTCCACAAGTTGTAAAGATATTAAAATGTTATTTGGGAATGTGTGGTTGTTGGTAGGAGCACCGTGAATGTAAAGGGAAAAAAATAACGTCCTCATAGTAAAATACTTGATCACTTTTTCATGTTCATCCAGCATGTGAGCTGTTATTCGCTGAGTGTCCTATGATGTTTTAACTATATTGTGATAACAGGCCAGCTGAAACACGTCTCTGCAATACCAGAGGGTGGTTACTGCTTTCTGGAGGCGTGGCCTGTCCTGGTTTGTGACTTTCTTTAATGAAAAAAAAAAAACAACCAGTGTACAGGTTTATGTTAAGGTCTCTGTTCACTCTGTTAGGCCTCAATTAGTATGATTTTTATTATTTATGATTTCTCGTCCAATATTATGGGTGATGTACTGTGTAATTTCCTTAAATATTAAAAAGCACATCTTTAGCATCACCTGAATATATTCACGGTTATGTGTTGCTCTATGATGATCAGTAAAGCTATAACTGTCATTTCATACAATCATGGAAAAAAAAAAAAAAAGAGGTGATGTATTGATATATTAATATGGCCGACAAAATACTTTTAACTGTTATTTGGTTGGGAAAGGCCTGAGTCTGTCACATTTCCTGGGACACTGCTGTCTGTGTGTAATCATGCATGTTTAAGTTGTAGGGTTTGTGGACCCATAAGGTGATGGCAGGTTAACATTTGGGGCAAATTTAGTTTTTAATAGGAAGGTGTTGTTGGCAAAATGACGTCATGTATATAAATATATTTTACTGTATATTGTGTATACTGCATTTCTCAATCAGAAGCAATTAAACAAACATAAAGATGTGTCATTGTGCATTATGAATTTGCCCTGAGTAGTTGCGCTTGTATCACTTTAAATGTTAGTGGTCACCAAACTAATGCTTGCACTGTGCTGCCTCTGAACAAGCAGTAATCATTACATAATGTATTTTAAATAAAGACTTAGAAAAATGTTGTGGGGTTTTTTTTTTGGACTTTTCATCCAACCATCCATTGTCCTGTTTAATGTTGCCTGTCCCACCAAGAACCAGGGAACCTCACTGCACTGCACCAGTTTAATCATAGACACTATACAGCAGGGGTAGCCAACTCCGGTCCTCGAGGGCCCCTATCCGGCATGTTATAGATGTTTCCCTCTTCCAACACACCTGATTCAATTGTTCAGCTCATCATCAAGCTCTGCAGAAGCCTGATAATGATCTGGATCATTTGAATCAGGTCTGTTGGAAGAGGGACACATCTAAAACATAGGAGCCCTCGAGGACCGGAGTTGGCTACCCCTGCTATACAGACTGGACGAAGCTAAGGTCAACCATGGGTGTACGGACTCACATTGTGAAGCCAGGAGTGGAAATATTTGAATAATGTATTTGAGGAGATGGGTCTGACCTTTGATCCCAAGCCCACTGCCCCATGTGCATGGAGCTCAAACTCAGATCTGGTCTCATTGGAGACTCAAATTAACCACACCGCTAAATATCTCATCTCATCGTCTATACCTGCTTCTCCACACTTGGGTTGCAGGGGTCTGCTGGAGCCTATCCCAGCTGTCATTGGGCAGGAGGCGGGGTACACCCTGGACAGGTTGCTAGCCTATCGCAGGGCTAACATAATTGTCAATTTAATTTGATCAATTCACCTAACCAGCATGTCTTTGGACTGTGGGAGGAAGCCGGAGTATCCGGAGAAAACCCACGCATGCACAGGGAGAACATGCAAACTCCACACAGAAAGGCCCGAGCCGAGATTCGAACCAAGAACCTTCTTGCTATGAGGCACATGCGCTAACCACTGCACCACTGTGCCGCCCACCACTAAATATTCACCTTTTAATCATGATTTTTTTTTTTTTTTTTCAGATGGCCCACTACATCACCTATAAAAAAAACTGACTTCAACTACTGAGTATTTAAAATGATTGAAAGTAGTGATTTTTGAATTGAAGTCAGTTGGAGTCAGAGCTTTTTAGAGCCAGTATCTAGTGGTCATCAGGAGCATTGCACTGTTTCCTCATTGGCCTCATTTTGGGGCCCTGGTTACTTTATCCATTTCTATATGTCTGTGAGTTTACCACAGCGCAACACCCCAGGAGGGGCAACTATTTTTTTTTACTTTTTACAATCATCACATCACCAACAAAGGCACAGCATGGACTAGTACTGCATTGCTAACAACTACACCATGTAGCTTCCTCTAGTATTTGACCTTCACTAGTTTGACAAAAAGTAGTCTGTTAAACCCACTGTTTGTTTTTCGACAGTGACTGCAGCGTGCTATGTGACTTATGTAGTGGCTTATAAAGTGTCGATAAGTTCAACTGCTCCAAAGACCCCACAAGCTTTATCTGTGATACTACAACAGCTCATGTAGCAGAGTCTAACCAATACCCCGACAGCCAAGGTGTACTCTGATCTCATCATGGAGGACATGGAGCTGCTCCACTGAGAATCAGTCAGAGGTGACTTTGTGAGAGTGGAATATGTATTTTCAGCTTCTGCAGCCAAACAGGATTCATTATGGATCTGAGCTACAGCCCACATCAGACAAAAAAAGAGAAAACCCTGCATCAATACTATGTGAATTTGCCGGGACCATATTGTTTTGATATAGATGAGACAATGAAATGTGACCCAGAGGGGCCAGTTTGAGTAATTAATGTGTGAGTTTAAAGGCTTCTCAGAAACTAAAATAGTGCAAGTCACATCACATAAGTCCAAAATAGGATTTTACAGCTCGAACAATAATTATAAAGGCAATAATATACTTGTGAGACAAACAGGAGAATTATGGCATTTATGTTACAAAGCAACACACCAACTATTTGCACAATTTCTTTATGTGGACAGTGCAGCATCATTTTGGACATTTGTCTCTTCAAACAACATATGTGCTACAGAAAGGATGTACATTGTAAATTACATCTGTCTGAGTCACAGGGAAATAAACGTGATGCATGTTTTTAAGGAAACTGCATATTACTATTACCAGTCTACTATAAAAAATATATATTATATTATTCTTTATTTTTTAGGCTATTTTATTTTAATATATTAGTGCTATATTTCTCTGACAGTATTAGTAATAGTTTTTTTTTTTTCATATACCTCCCTCACTGCTGAGCTGACCTGTTCTCATTGCACAAATTAAATTGTACTGTTACTCCTGTTTTAACTGTTATATGACAAATAAACCAAGTTTAAACTTGAGAATTAAATGTACAGCCTAACTAAAATTAACATGTTTTTAAATTCAGTGTAATACCCATACAGGCTGTATAGCTTTTTTACTATTAAAAATTATATCCAAATACAATTTAAAAAGTGAACAATGTAAAAGTTTTAAATGATAATGGCTGTGGCAGTAGTACAACACATTTCATGCACAATTACAAAATATCAGATTAAAAAATTAATAAATATGAAATGGTCTTGTGAAACAGCATGTGGTATCAACAACGCATGTAGAAGTCAAAGAAAGTGAAAACATATGAGAGCGCAAATATGAGTACTAAAATGTTCGAGTTCAGTGCAAACACACACACACACACACGTACAGACGACATAACTTGCAATCTTCTTTTTAAACTGTTTTCATAGGGTCACCTTTTCCACACAAAGCCAAACCACCTCGCTAAAGACTTGCCAGCATGAAGAAAATCACACACACCTTCAAAACTCCTCTCCCAACGTTCAACTCCAAACCCCGAGATTAAATAAGGGTTGGAAACAGCACACCTCTCACACAGTACTTCCAACAACAGGCCAGCTGTGTGTTCTGCACACGTTTCATGACACATCAGCACCGACAGCTCATACTTAACAACTCCAACTTCCAAAGTAGGTACATGTGTGTGTGTGTCAGTACGTACTGCAGACCTGCTCTTAACTTTAGACAGGACTCACCTTTTAATGGGCGCTGTTCTCCACCGACAGACAGACAGACAGACAAGACCGACGGACAGACATAAAAAAAAAAAACAACACGAGCACAAACAGCAGGAAAAAAGAGGAAAGGAACCGCAAACACAACAACAGACAAAACGACAGACTCAAGCATGCAGTAACATTTTAAACAACAAAAAGAAGGTTAAAAAACAGAAAAGAAAAGAGAATGGGTATTGGAGGAACAAATACAGATTGACCCGCTCAGGTAAAGAAAAAAGAGGAAGGACAGATGAAAAGCAGAGGTAGAGAGAGGCCCACCCCACTTGTCCTCCTCCACTCAGATGCGTTCTGAAATCTGCTCACTCACCGGCTGGT
>OOFC01049702.1:0-39175 GCA_900323345.1 Pseudochromis fuscus
TCCGTCCAGTAGTAAATTACCCTCAGGAAGAGCTTGTATGTAGGCATGAACAGCGACAAGATGTTAACCAACCCTGCATAACTGGAACACTGCATACTTGGAATTATATTTCAAATGTTAGTTCAAAATATTTTGAACAATGTGAAGCACAGTTGCCAGCTCAGTCACCCACCTGACACTGGACAAATTTACAGGGTTTCTGCAGGTTTCAACAAGTCAAATTTAGGACTTTTCTAAGACCATAGTGAAAACAATTTAAGACCCATTTCACATCCATACTGGCAAAAAAGTACAAAAGACATGAAGGAAAATCAGAGGTATGGAGTTACATGCTACTAGCTAACCCATGTTATTCCAACGCCTTAATGCCCAATGCTCCAAGTTTCAAAGTTTTCTTGAAGAAGGTGCAGTGTGCTTCATATGTTTCCATCCACCAGCTTCAACCATGTAGTAAATTGTTCGTTCTGGAGCCACAAATCGTTGAACTTGTACTTACCCTTATACAAGTCATTTGACTTTGCTGTAAACTTTTCTTCAAACCCTTTAAATCAGCACCTAACGCTAGAGATACAGGGTGAATAGCATAAATCAATTTACCGTAATTCCTCCCCCATTTGCTCCAGTGACGTGATTCCAGCTGATTCTGAAAGCCAACTAGCTGAATGTTTCGCATATATTACCAACATTACTGTATTTTACGGAAACTCCACCTATCGGCTTTCTTACCTGATCAACCAGGCCCAACACGCTTTGAAAGAATACTTTACAAAGACGTGAGGGCCTGGAGCCGAATGTGATGCACAAAGTGTGAGACGCTACACCGGATATGACGTTAGCGTATTCTGTCAAATGGTGTAGCGTGTGTAGCCGCACCACGAAAACAAACGAGTGGAGCTTTGGCAAACGGAGGAGAGAGGACTAACATTAACAACAGCTGTTGATTTAGAGATTCTATATTTTCCAGTTTTTGCAAAACCGAAGCTCGAGCAGGAGTAAACACTCGTATGGCAGCCATGTCCGACATTTTCAATGTTCTGATTTGGGAGAAACGCTTGTTCCGGCTTCTCAGTATGACGCCTCAACAACAGGGGCATGTAATTGGTCCGTCCCAAAGTTTGCTCATGAAGGGATTTGCTGTGTCTCCGGTGTCAGACCCTTCTGCATTTGAACATAATGTAGGAGGGTCTGATTGGTCAGGCTGTCGGCTTTCAGAATCAGCTGGAATCACGTCCCTAACGCAAATGGCTGAGGAATTACAGCAATTTGATTGACACATCACTTTCTGTAACCAGTTAAATGTTTGGGGAAAAAACGTTACGTTTTCTCCGCTGCTATGCTCCGCTGTAACCACACACTGTAGGCTGTAACCATATACAGTCTATGGCTACGCCACGGCACATGCACAGCACACTAGCTGGTTGTGCTCGATGAGTTGTGATCAGGCTGCACAGGTACTTTAGTTCTGTTTTGTAGTTATGTTATAGCGTCCTCAAAAATTTAAACATTTAAAAGCAACACTGAAATTTATTTGTTTAAAAAATAAAAGTAATGCTAATGCATTTTTAAGACGTTTCAAAATCATATTTAAAACATTTTATATTTTAGGTAAATTTTATGAGATTTTAAGGCCTTTAATTGAAATGATTGAATTTTAGACATTTTAAGACTTTTTAAGACCTTGCAAAAACCCTGAAATTACAATGAGAGGACAGGTACAGCTTTGATATTTGCAGTCTGGGCTCATCATAAACACACATAACAATGTGTCCAAAAAATAAAAAATAATTAAAAAAAAGCCCTATGCCAGTTATTGTCCCTCTGTTTGTCTGCCACCCTTTGCCACTCCCCTGCTGGGTAGACTGCAACAAATTGTCTAGTGAGCTCCACTGTGGGTCAGACACCAACTGCTGCCTAACTGTGGTCATTTACCAATGAAACACATGCAAATCACACAGCGATTGAGACGCACACATCAAACAAAACCTGAAATCCATCTGATGTCGGCAGTGCAGACAGATCATCAGCTCCTCTGATGATGTTGCCTCACCAGGTTCATCTGTACCCAGCAGCCTCATACTGTTAGTGTGCATGTTGAGGGTGTGTGTGTGTGTGTGTGTGTGTGTGTGTGTGTGTGTGTGTGTTGGGTGAGGGTCAAGATGCTGGGTGGGCTCAATGGATTGTTTTAATATGTAAAGCACTTTGAATTACAATTCCTTTTTGTACGAAAAACGCTGTATAAATAAAGTTTGATTAGATTTGATCTAATGCACGGCTAAGTGTAAAATCACTTTAAGTAGAACGGATGAATACTGCGTGAAGATTAACTGATTAAAAATGTTTGTACAAAGTGAGACAGTGTAACAAAGGCCACGTTCTCCCTTGAAACCACTGTTATAGGAAAACTATGGGCATTGTGTATTCAGTCAATAGTTGTGTGTGTATCCCTGTAAAGCCAATATGCAATTACTTTCTACATACTTCAGAAAAAGGATGCAGCAGGACACCTGGGGAATGTGGTCCAAAAAACTATACAATCAGTGATTATCCAAACTTAAGTTAGAGTTTGTATTTCATCCTGTGTAGCTGTAAATCGACACCAGAATAGCACCAGGATCTGTATCAGTTTAACTACAAAAATTAGTTCAGAAATAACAAATTAATTTTAAAAAATACATCAATGTGATGCTTCAGTAAAGCAGGAGACCAGTGTTCACCTGTGTATTGTGAAGACGTCAATTCAAGGACCCACACACTGAAAATAACCACTTCCAATTCAAAGTGATCCTTTCATACTTGGAAGTGACACATGAAGATACAGTTGAAAGCACTTGTTTTTAGGATGGCTGGGTTCCAGTACGGTTCACTGGCAGCAGCTCTGGATTGCACACAAGACTTAATGGAAAGCATCCCAGGCTACTGACACATGTTAAAGTTTATTATATATTAAAAAATAATTATGATTATTTTTTAGTTACCATGAACTCAGCAGCAGTTTTAGTTGGGTTTAGCCATGAAAATAATAGAAAACTATTTTATGTAAAAAATATTATTATTTGCCTCGTGAAACATGCAGGTGATCTGTGCAGGTTGAATCCTGCCTCTTGTTCAGTGACCTGACTCCAGTCCCCATCAGACCCTGTGCTGGGTAAGCAGGGTACAGAAGATGGATGGATGGATATTGTTGATAATAAACAAGTGGCAGTACTTTAACAGAACTGAACTGTACTGAGCAGCGGTGCTCCCACACACCCTGCTGGTGGTAAATGAATAAATAATTTGTCCCACATGAATGACCCCCCACCACCACCGTACTACATGCTCAGCAGAGGCATTCAGAAAACAGTACAGGGCAGGCATTTATGTAAAAATACTTTGAAAAACTTCATGTCCATGTATGAGACGCAGTATTTATTAAATGTTCTGTGGATCAGATAAGAATCTATTTATTACTTATGGGTTAGGGTTAGGGTTAGGGTTAAAAAAGGATAATCATACCAGTTAAAATATTTTATACTCTCATTCTCCTCAGACATCAAAGCTTGAAATTAAACATGAGATTTCTCACGTTCATCATCATGTCATCTGGATCGTGTTTGATCTTTTGTCTGTGATTCTGGACGCCAGACTCAGCTGTACTTTAACAACAAACATCAAACAAACAACAGCTTTTGATGTTCTCTGAAAATTATTACAGAACAAAATCTGTGTTCTAAGATTCTAAGATTCTAAGATTCTCTAAGATTCATTACGTGAGACACATTTTTTTTTATCATATTTTTTGATTGACTGCATTAAACCAAAACAGACACAACCAGTGTATTCTCCCCTGGGTGTCACACTGATTACTGCTGTGCAGACATGGCTCGGGTCATTCATGTTTCCAGTCACCACGGCAACAGTCACACTGACGTGTCATGTGCCGAACAGCCTGCTCGGCTCTGGATGGCCTAACCCTATATCTCGGTCAGTCAGCAGTTCAAACAGTATGCATCAACAAACAGTCCTCCCCAGTGACCTTCTCTTCATGGCTTCAGCCAAATTGGACAAATCAACATTTTTTTCCCTCACCTCCATCATTTTCCATCTTTTGTCTCCAGCTCCTATTCTCCCTTTAATTTACACTGCTCCTGAAGCTTATCTTTGACATTAAACACATCAGCTTTATCTAATGAAATCACAATATAACACATTTTGTTTAGATAAAAAAGAGATGATGATTTACCACCATAATTCTTGTCACTGTATGTGAAAGGAGAGATCCTAATATTTTCCAGTTTGCAGTTTATAACTACTAAAATAGTTTTTTCTTAGTTTTCAAAGATCTTTTTTCTTTTTTATTATTGAATTGTGGATTTGATGTATAGATTTTTTGGTATAAATCTTGCTCCTTAATGTGTTATTATTCCAGGAAACCGCTGTGGTTGACCCAATATTTGAACTATAGTGTGGCTGCTTTTAGTCAGATTGGTCATTAATCATGCTTTATCCCTCTGGCCAGTAATCAATAGCTGTATTTGCAATAAGGTTTATGTGTCAGTTTATGCCTTATTCATCCAGTCATTAAGAATCCTATCTACCGCAGGATGAGAAAAAAACAAACACTCTGTATCTTGTTCTTTAAGTATTTCTTAGTCCAGCTTGGGGTCAGTGAGTGTTAGGTGACAGTTTGAGGTTACAGACTGTAAATCTGTCCTCGTACAGGACGTCACTGGTTTCCGTAGCAACTGATCTACATCTTCAGATGTTGTAAATACAGCATGAACTTAATGACCATGAGGAAAGACAATTTATTTTCTGAAATATGTTCTTAACTGTATGAGTCTACTGAGAGGTAAGTTGAAAATGCAGCACAATAAGAAAAAGCCTCCCAGTGTAAGATTGTTACAATATTAGAGGAAGAAATAACACTTACTGAAAGTCACAATCTGAGTCACTCAAAGTATAAAAATCTCTTCTTTCGTGAAACCACAGAGCACATCAGGAAATCTAGTGTGATCAATACAAGATTATGTTGCTTAACGAATTCAGCTGTACAGTATAAATACATGAGGACACTAATTAATTACCAAGGGACGCTTGTACAGTGATATTTAGAAATAGATCATGTTAGACCTCAACATGAGAAACTGGACAGATCTGCATCTTTGGTTTTAGAGTTGAATTGCAGGACCTTCATCAGTTTTCCTGTAATATGACGCTGTGCAGCATGATATAATTAAACCTGCTAATAATGACTCACAGGTTCATAGGATTGCATCTTGGTCTCTTTGTGTTTTTTTATCTGTTTAGTCAAGTTGTTCAGGCAGCCATGTGTATTTGCTGCCATCTAGGGGAGATGCTTTGAACCCGTTATCTCAACATAAGTGTTATGAAAGACAGAAGTACATTTTCCACTTTTATTTTCCATTGCACAGTAATCTCTATCTACAGAATTTCTAAATTTTTGTGGCAGCAGATAAAGTCATAAACATCCATGTGAAAGTTGCATAAAACTGTACAAGAAAATTGGCTACAATGAGAAAAATACTGCAACCCACTGATAACTGTTTGAATCCAGGACAGAAGATGGCATATGACAGATAGACAGGACTCCCTCTTTACTGCTCGAGTGTGTGGACTGTATAAGGTAAGAATACTGCATACTGTAGAGCATGGACAACACACAAATCACTCAGAGATGGAAAATAAAAAAGGTTGAAAAGAAAACACAAACAGTCAATGGGAATGACAAGAAACAGATTTTTGGGGATGACAAAACTAAAACAAGCTGTTTTTCCTGAAGATGGATTTTTTTTCCCTCTCTTTCTCTTCTTCACCTTGGAGGAAAAGACAGAGCTAACGTTCACACTATATCTAAACACAGAAAAGGCCAGATCTGAAACTGTGTGGACTCAGTGGAGGAAGTGAGAATTCAGAGGCTGATGCTGAACATGTGTCGGTTCAATCAAACCAAAATTCAGATGTCATCCTCTAATCATCATCATCCTTTCTTCTTTTTTAAAAAAATCTTTGTTGGTGGCTTCAGTTCATCAAACAGACACTGGACACAAACTGATGACTGGTGAGACTAGGACAACAGCAGCAAGTATTAAACATCAAGAACATAATAGTATAAATTATATCACTTAATTTACATGGACACATTCATACACACACACACACAGACACACACACACAGAGGTACATAGAAAAACATTCACACATACATGAATACTATTGTATGAGGTGTATTGGAACAGTTGTGGTTTTTGTTTTTGAATGAAACAGCCATATCAACCGACGGCTTGGCCACTTTAAACACTTAATGTTACATTTTATGACATATCGTACCAGAAATGGCTGAGTTCCATTGTAACTTTCCATTTTCTTGAACCCTGAAAAGTGATAACAACAGATCTAAATGGACATGATCCTGGCTCTGCACTCCATGGTGAAGCTATTAACACGTTACCATCTGGTTTACCAGACTTGTGGCCAAATGATAATGCAATGGAAAAGCTAAAGCAACTCTTTGGCGTCAGAAAAAATATGGCCTGTCTCCTCTTTTTCGTTGCTGGAGCAACCTTGACATTTACTTTCCAGTTGGTCTTATAGATTGTCAAACTATTTACTTATATACAAATAAAGGTTTAAAAGCCTGGTGGACAGAGATACACCACATTTGAGCTTTACTGCAAACAGAGAAATGAGATCATCATGGAGGTTTCTGACACCAAACACAACGCGCCTCAATAAATAAATAAATAAATATTGACAAAAGTAAACACACAGACAATCTTCTCATACAGACAAAAAAAGTTTCAAAATGTAAAAGATTTCAGCCATTTTTCTATATCCTGCAATAGGATTTCTAACTCATGTGTACTGTGTGTAATCTCCATACTTATGTGTACTCCACAATTTGGATAGACTACGAGTGTAATTAACCCTTTACCACCTGAGCCTGCAAATTTCCACCTGGACTTTTTATGCTTATTTTGATTTCAAACTCAAATTTAACATGCAAACTCTTACATTTACGTACAGTTGCAGTGTTTTTGTTCACTAAAACTCTAAATTCAAATTCCGCTTTGGGGTTTTTCTGCTCTTCTTGCTGCATCATCACTGTCATTACACGTAGTATAAAGTAAATGGGCTACTTTGCTAGCTTCTGAGAGAGGCGCTAGTGAAATTACCGTAATGTCACAATTTTCAATGTAAAGTGCAACATCGCTGCTCTCAGAATTTTGCGCAAACCGTGACATAATTACGGTAATCTAAACACGCATGCGCAGACGAAACGCCGGCACTACGTTCAGAGCTAAAGGGTTAGCACTCCTCTCAGTCACTCACAGACGGAGCCAAAATTGTGGATTATGACATCATCAGGTGAAGGAGGCAGTTAAGATCACATCAGGTCAGTTAATAAACAAAAAAACAATGTGTGTGGTTAATATGCACTTGCTTTAAGAATCAGGAAACCGTATGTTGCCATGTCAGTGAGTCCTAAATGATATATGCCTTTTGTATCCTTGCCCTCCTTATAGATTCCAGCCCTTTTCATAAGGAGAAAATTAATTTGAGTTGCTAGACAAAAGTCACAAAATGTTTTTTCAACAAATCAAACGTCATCCACTTTCACAACAATAGAAAAATAAGAGATTTTCCAATAATAATAATAATTATAATAATAATAATAATACAGACGGAGGCAAAAAATCCCAACAAATAGAGGAATGGCAAGAAAATTGAAAGTAACACACACTCACACACGCGCACACATACCACACACACACACACACACACACATACAGTTGGTATCAATATGAAAGTCTGTCAGATACAGAGGAGAGTCTAGAGATTGAGCAAGATGACGAAATATCCAGTGTACATCAGAATGAGTTGCTTTCATCCTCGTGACTCTCTGCATAGAGGAGGCATCAGTCGCAGCACTTCTCTCCAACGCTGCCTCCGTCGGCCTTCACACCTCCTCGATGAGTTATCCCTTTGTTTTGTACTGGTCACTCGGAAGTGGATACAGCATTGCACATTTATTAGATCTATGTATATATAATGATGTATTTAGATTCTTTTTCTTTCTTTTTACATTTTAATCATTTTTTTTTGTATAGTCTTTGTTTCTTCATTAGATAGTTGTCTTTTTTCGGCTGAATATTTGCCACGAGGGTACAGAGTGGAGACGACAGTAAAGATTTTTTTTTTTTTTTTTTTTGGCGGCAAATGAAAGTGAAGGATCTCCAGGTGCACGGGCCAATCTGCTACCCCGGAGGAAAGGCTGAACACAGATAAACAAAGAGATGAAAACATTAAAAAAATAAATAAAAAATGACACCATTTATTTATTCCCTCTGAGGTTTCCTTCTCCCCTGTCCACCCCTCAGCTCCACCGTCAAACTGAGGTAAGAACAGTATTCAACATTGTGCTAGGGAAGAAAATCCCAAGTGTCTCAGTGAAGAAGGATTGGAGGGACGGATGCATGGACGGACGGATGGGCGGGGATCAAGGTGTGTCCAGATGAGCTGATGGAAGGTCGGGAGCTCCACTCCTCCCCCGTCACTAATCAGAACTGGTACCACTTTTTGTCTTTGCACTTCAGCATCATCTGAAAACAAATCAAATGCAGGCATGAGAACAGTCACTGCATGAGTAATACACCCTGTTTAGAAGTGGTTTTAAAAAAGCATCTCGGGCAATCAGATCACAAGTGGATTGCATTTTAAAACCAAGTGTAAACAGGGGTCGTACATTCAAGGCCCTCATCAGTGGAGCTTTGGCATCAGTACAAGAAAAATTCAAATTCACACTTTATAAACTTCAATATGGCCAGTAATCTTCTTGTCCTCTTCCTCCAAGCCAATCAGTACCTGTCTCTACTTCTTTAAAACTCACCACCATTCGATCACTGTGCTTTTCAGACCAACATTAACACAACCTCCTCATCTCTATCTCCAACTAGATCTTATGGAGCCACCACCAGCACCTGGTCCCCTACTCCCCTCAATATTAAAATGCTTTTATCATTTAATCTTTTAAATAAATATTACTCTGAAATGAATCTCTCTTTATGAAAATCCCTGTAATGTCATAACATTGGGATTTTTTTGCTTCAAATATTTTTTTCATTGTTTTCCAAACCATAAACATCGCTGGAAACAGGGAACCTCGCATATTCTAAAAGAAACTTATCTGGCTGGTATCATATCTGGTTTCTTATTCATAATATTGTGAACACTTCATGGACAAATACTGCCCTCCAGTGGTGAAACATTGGAAATTTTTCTGAAATAACTTGAGGGAGAGCATGTAATCCCACTGCACTGTAACCTGTGTTTTGCTCTTATACGGTGTTTAACAGAGAATCAGCACTTGTCATGAGAAACATTTGATGGCTTTAATTTAGTTGATGATGTGTTGTTTATTAGGACTTTAGAAAATAAACATCAATAATGGGCCGACTAGTGTTTATGAAAAACTTCACAGCTACTGTTTGAGCTCTGATGGTCAATTCACAGCTAAAATAACTGAAATCTTCATTATTATCAATGTTTTCTGCCATAAGAAGATTATTCCTCATCATTATTTTTCTTATTTCACCCTTGGCTTGACATGGTTTATATGTTTCTCTTCAGTTTTTGAATATTTTGACATATTCACTTACGTCATGGGCGTGTTTGGAGAAAGAATCTGCGCTGGCCATCATGGCAGCTGTCCTCTCCTCCAGCTCACCCAGTTTCTGGCCTCTTTCATCCAGAGCTATCCGGGCACGTGCCAGATCTCCAACCACACCAGAGGCTGCCCCCTTCATCCCCTCGATGCCGCCCGGGCCGGGGATGTGCTGAGCCAGGCTCCGAGACGCCTTTCCAGCTGCTACCTCGCCAACTTGAGTGAAGGAGTAAAACAGAGATGTAAAAGGTGATGTCATCTGTTGGCTACAGTGGATTTACATCATGTGTGAGTTTGACATACATAGTTCCTCTCTGTCCAGGGACTGTGCGCCTCCCCCAAAGAGGCCTTTGAAGAATCCTCTGTTGGGAGCCTCTGGTGTTTCCACAGGTGTAAACAGTTCACCCAGCAGCTCCTGAAACATTACCACACGTTATTGTAGTGTATTATATGCACAAACACACACTTTACCACACACAGGAGTTAGTTTTCTATACAGTACAGTGCATATTTCTTTTAAGGCATTGGATAGAAATTGCAAAAATCCTGAAACATGACTCATTACCATATTTTCTGTACTATAAGGCGCACCTAAAAGCCTTTAATTTTAACAGTGCGCTCCATCTAGTGGATGGATAACGCAACCCCAGCTACTACAGTAGTTTTTATTCTATGCGCTTTATAATGCAGTGCGCCCTATATATGAAAACAGTTTTAAGATAGGCCATTCATTGAAGGTGCGCCTTATAGTGTGGAAAATACGGTAAATCTATATGCAAAATGCTCTGCACAGAGGATAGTGATTCACCTGCAGGTTTTCACAAGTGTCCTGACTGTAAGTGATCCTCTGGATCTCAGTGGGGGAGCACAGGTACATGGCCTGACCCAGGTTGGTGAAGCAGAACGTCCTGGCTATCCGCATGTCTGTCAAAGGTAGGTAGTTTACATCCATGAGCGGTCTCAGTCCCGGCACACTGGGCAGGAAGCACAGAAATCATATGAATGAGTAGATATGTTTTTTTAGCACTTCAGTCGTTAAAGTTAATATTAGAAAGCCAATATGTGTTTTCATCACTGTCGGTGACTTTTCCAACACTTTATTGAGCGTGTTTTAATGTCCTGAAACAGGGAGGACAATGTTCCTGCACCCTGACCACGTTGAACACACACACAGAAACACAAACCCACACAGACAGGGAGACAGCTGGGCATGCCTGTTTTGTCAGACACCCATATGGAAGGCTGTTCTGTCTCTGTCGCACTCCTCTGGGGAAGTGAAGATTAATGAGGATGAGCGTCACGCTAACACACCCCTCCTCACTTTTCTCCTTTCACACCCAGCATGAAGATCAACCTTGTGCGTGTCTTTGTGGGCTGTTCCTGATTTTGTCACTTTAAATTATATTGTGATGTATAAACTAAGTTAGTGTTGTGGGTTCAGGTTAGCGTGGGGTGTGAGAGGGTGACAGTCAGTGGTGGGTCTACGGAGGAACCAAAGTTTGATGTGAGTGTGTTGTGTGTGTGCATGAGGACAAATGTGTCTGACTTTGAACGACAGTTTGGAAAAGGGGGAAAGATTAATTGCGTATGTAATATGACGACCCTGGATTTATTTCTAGCAGACAATCTGTTGCTGTGACTTCAACAAATATAATATATTTTACTCTATTGATGAATCCATTAAACATAGTTACAGTTCACTGATGTGATACGTCATCTGAAATCTGTCTCACCACTTCTAACAAAGTTTTGCAAAAGTTTCCATTATATAAAAAATCATCAAATAAAGTATTTCTGCAGTCTAATCCCCTTCTGCACAGTCAATCCATGAGCTAAGACACTTCCAAATACTCTTGTTGTTGCCAAAATATGGCTAAATACACAACTTCCATCTCAATCCTCATACACAACCCCGATGATCTCATCAGCAGGCACCTGAACACAACACCCACTCCTCTTCTGGTCCAAACTGATGGAGTCTAGCTCTCTTCCTCTAATTTGTGTAATGTCATTGCAATGCTGACAAATATTAGCAAAATGATTTCAATAATGCACAAAGTCATGTATTTAGATTATTCTCTGTAAAATTGATGAACAACGATCAATTCGGACTGATATGGCAGATAGGTTTTATCAATGACCAACTTTTTCCACCTCAGACTGACAGATTTCTCACCTGAGGGTCATGATGTGGCCGTTAGCACAGAAACAAGCCACGCACACGCCTTGGCTCATCTGCACCACATCTGCCCGTAAGATGAAGGAAGTCTCCGTAATGCTGTGTTTGTAGATGCAAGTCTGGGAGGGGAGGGAGATGACTTTGGCCTGTTTCTCCGAACACACCACGGTGTACTGGCTCTCGTTGAGGTCCTGGGAGGTGGAAGGGGACACGGAGACCGGCCGGCGCTTACGGACCTTTTCTCTTTCTTCACCATCCGCTGTGATGTTGGGTTCGTACCAAGGCTCGTACGCGGGGGGCAGCTGGGAACCTGAAGAGTCCAGGAAAGCCATCCGCAAGATGCTTCCCTTCAGCCGTACCAACATACCTGGAATGGATGGCGGGACATTTAAACTCAGAGGACTTTTACTTTTTCATGTTGGTGATGTTTTGACAAAATCTGCAGGTTATACTTTGGTTTTTGTCAACTGTGTTGCAGAGACAAAAATTCCTAATGTATAATATGCAGCAAACCATAAAACAAGAGTAGGAAGAAAAAACAAACAAGAGGCAAAGGGGGACTTTGTCAAAATCTG
This sequence comes from Pseudochromis fuscus, assembly GCA_900323345.1. Classification (NCBI taxonomy): domain Eukaryota; kingdom Metazoa; phylum Chordata; class Actinopteri; family Pseudochromidae; genus Pseudochromis; species Pseudochromis fuscus. The sequence continues at coordinate 12,419 of OOFC01049702.1, forward strand.
TTCATTAAAAACCCCAATGACAAATTAATTAGCTACAAAACTACCTGTTGCTCTATTTTCCATCCATCTCTCCCTCCTGAGATTTCATCACCCACCTGTAGGTGAAATGATAACCGGCTGCAGTTGCCGTTGCTCTCCAGCAGGTGGCAACGTGAGCGCCAGAACCAGCACGGTTCCCAGGGAGGTGCCCACGTACAGACAGGGCGTCAAAGTGCTGTCCCCCTTCCGGGCGAAGGTCTCGCAGAAGTGGAAGGAGCTGATGGCCTCGCGAGCCTCCTTGTCGATGCTGGTGACGCTGGAGGAGCGCGAGCGGCTGAAAGAGTTGTCCCGGTGGTCTAATGGGTTGGCACCCCGCGGCGGGCATACAGACAGGAGGACAGTAAGGAGAAAACAGAGGGAGGTAAAGCACCCGCAGAGTAATAACTTTACAACGGCTTACAACACGGATGTAGACACACGAAAAAAAACTTAAAAAAACCCAAATCAAACACTTACAGATGCTGCGTAACGACGGTATTTGTTTATAACCGATTGCTTTAAGATACTGAAGATGTAGATAGCATCGGTTAGCAGCCTTAACATTTCTGAATACATGTACACACCTGCTGTACTTTTACCTCTAGGACAGATAGTACACATAATTTTAATCATTTTTAAAATTGTACAATAGAGACTAACGCAATGGCACATTTTCACAGATCACTCAAAATGCTCCATCCCCATTGACTAGATTATTAGTTTAAAATAACCAGCTCACATGTATGTAACGCCAGGGCTAAGAAATTAGCATAGTCTAGCCACTTGAAATCCAACAACCACCCTTTCACTGTTTTTTTGATGATGTCATACAACCGTAAAGGAGGGAAAAAAATCCATTTAATTTTTGAAGAATCAGTCAGACAGAGAAAAGAAACACATGGACATAGAGAGGAAGTTGCAAAAGTTACAGGAAGCTTCAGAGTGAGATGGAGTGTGCAAAGTTTAGCTTAGCACCAGTGACCTCTAGCAACACGCCCACAGTGGTCAAAAAGTGGGAGTCGTAGTTCCAACAGTTAAATTTGAAAAAAATAAAAATCTGTAAATTCAAATTCAGATCAGTGCTGCTACTTTTGACTCATGCAAACTTAGGAGAACATCTGCACAGCTCGCCAAAATTTGAGGCTGATAAATAAACCAGATAAAACTGGACTGATGCAAAGTGGTGGAGTCCAGTCAGAGTGAGAAGAGTAATACTGCATTTCATACAAATTGTTTGGAGGCACAAAGTCAAGGCTTACCCAAGTCTGGCTTTAGCTCAGTAGGCAAGCTTAATTTCCGTGACATCTTTGCTGGAAAAAAGAGAACATCCCTCTTTACAAACACACGTCTAAGCTAACACACGATGCCATGCAAAGCTAGATCACTTGCACTGGACTAGGATTGTGCACAAAGCTGAAATACACAAAGATGACAAAAGGCTGTGGTACGAGTGCCAGGGGATAGTTTTTACGGACTAAAGGAGCCAAAATGCTTTACACAGGAGAGGACACTGCGTCAGAGACAACCCCTGTATATCACAGAGACATGCTGTGACAGACAAAACAAAAGAGGTGACCTCTGGTTGCAAAATGCCCTGAGAAAGAGGGACTGGTAAGACACATCCAAAACTGCACGGCCATACAGGACCTTCATGCCGAAGAAGCATGCACCAGGAACAAGAAGGAACAATGAATCAGAAATGGAAGAAAATCTGTATGAAAAGGATGATTTAAAAAAAAAAAAAAATTACTGAAGTATTCTCCTCTTAGTCCTGTATTTGTAGCAGTGGCTTGCAAATCATTCCATCTTTTTAAAGAGTGAATAGAAATGAGAGTGAATGAAGGAAGCTGAGGTATTATTTTCTCTGTCTGCAAGAGAAAGATGTACGAGACAGAGGTAATAAAAGAGGACGTTCATCATGCATGCACTGAAATGTTGGGTTCATTAATAATAGTTATAAAGTAATGACGTTATGGCTAGCTAGCAATTTAAAAAAAAAAAAATCGTATTGTGCTTCAAAAACAGACCAAAAGTAACAAAGGAAGAAAGAAATCTGACATTCATAATACCCCTGAGTTCAAATTTGTTTGGGTTTAAGCAAAACATCTTTTATTATCTGATGAGCATGTTTTTAATTAAGTGGCAGAGGTGTAATATAAATACCTAACATGCACTGATTATCAGCTTTTCAAAGTTTGCTATTGTCCAGCTTCTGTCCTTAAAGAGGACCAATTATTTCCATTTTCCAGCTTTATATTTATAGTCTTGTCCTACTCCAGAGTAGTTTTCTGTAGATTACAGTTAAAAAAGTTCATATTTAGATTATAATCACCATTTAAATAGTCACTTATTTCATTATCATACCCCTCCCTTCTCGAGAGCCCACTTTCTTCTGAAAGGGAGGGTGACAGGAGACAGGTGATTTCTGCCATCCATGATGTAAGCAGGAGGAAGCTGAGTAACAGTATGTTGTAAATGATGTGACTCCATGATCTTTACAAACTCATATTTTCCAGAATGCTAAATGAGGAATAGGGAAATGTAAATTAAGACATTATAGGAGGTTTAATTAACCCCTTAAGCCCTGAGCTTTTATTTTGAAATTTCAGCTATAGAAAAATACCAGAGACAAGTCTCAGGGTCCCCCAACTGGGGGACCTTGGGATTTAACCTAAAAGGTTAAGCAAAACTACGCTAATTAGACGAACTATGAGGACTCCACACTGTCTCTATGTGGTCAGTTAACAGATTGATCATTGCAGATGAGGTACTCCTGCATGTGTTTTATCTACACACACTGGAGGTACACAAAGACACAGGTGGACAGATGAGCTGCTCTCCGCTCTGGTATCATCATACAGTACTACGGACAATCATATCGGGACAGATATCAAACGCAGGCACATTTACAATCTGACAGTCGTGCTACATACATGTAGCATGCAGTATGTGTAAATATATATATGCTATGGTGACAGCTGCAGCCCCACTGTCCTTCAAGGTTAGCCTCTGCTGCACAAGCTTTCAGTCCTCAGTAATATATTTTCAATCCATATTATTCTCTAATCGAATATCAAATATACCTCATTTTAAACAATTAAAAACAATGTTTAAGATAAAATAGAGAAAGATGGTGGAACAGAGGCTCACTCATAAGTAGAGTGGAACTTTAGCTCTTTTTTCTCTAGTCTAATGTCTTCCCACTGTAGTGATCGTGGACACGGAGGACAGAGACACTTTCTCCACAACAAAGGAAGTAAATAAAAAAATAAAACAGGGGCACCAGATCTGGACCACGTCTGTCCTGCCTAAACAGCCTCTGAATGGAAATTCTGGCCAATCTTACCTCCTCTACCACCTCCATTGTAGAATTGCTGTAGATTGCTGTTTGACGTCAACACTTTTGAGGGTGTAGGAGGAAAGTAGAGTACAGTACATGTGGAGTTAGAAACACCCTTTTTGTTTTCACTACATACAAGCTCACGCAGTTTACACTCATGAATATATAGAGGTTTTTGTCCTGAGCTGCAAAATGTCTTTAAATTTCAGGACAGCAGATTCATTCCAACACCATTTTAAATGTAAACTCCACAGATACTTGATTAACCCTTTAACACCTGAGCCTCCACATATTCACCTGGACTTTTTATGCTTATACTGATTTCAAATTTAACCTGCAAAATCTAACATTCATGTGCAATTGCAGTGTTTTTGTTTGCTAAAACTCTAAAATCAAATTCTGGTTTTTCTACTATTCTTGCTTCATTGTAAGTGCATATAGTGTAGTAAATTGTAAAGCAGCTACTTTGTGGACCTCTGGGAGAGGAGCAAGTGAAATTACCATAATGACACCTCTCAGAAACTGTCAGAATTTTTCCAATTGCACAAACCGTGACATAATTACGGTAATCCAAAGTTGCTTGTGCAAACGTATCGTCTGTGAAACATTTGGTGTTAAAGGGTTAAGATGTATGTCAAACAAGGTTACTTTTTTAATTTGTCTCAAAAATCAAAACACGTAAAATAAATACATTAAGAAGAATATAAGTATATTGGGCAAATACTGTAGTGATTTACATCTAATTGTAAAATAGATTAAATGTGCAAGAAAAGGGCTGTGGATGGCTACTAACTTGCTACTGATGCCTTTGTTTAATGCATTAAAAACTCATTTTGTTGAAGCTTTAAAACATTTTAAGAATCTTCATAAATGTAGTGATGAGATCATAAAACTTATCCAGTCTTAATTCATTCAGAAATTATTTCAGTATTATTTTCTCCCACCAGAAAAAGGTAATAACCCCAAAAACCCCACTCAGACACGTCATAACTCACAAGTTAAGGCAGACTGTTTTTTTTTTTGTTTTTTTTTGTGCAGGTAAGCACCTTATCTCTATCCCATGAATAATGCAAAGCAGACAGATGTATCAGACCACAGTCTGGTGGCACCAGACACGGGGGCTGGGACAGTCATCATACCTGGAAACGGCAGCAAGCAGACTCTGAGATTTGTTTTCTGTCTGACCTTTTTAAAAAGCTGCTTCTTTTCACTGTGCTAATGCCAAGTTAGCCCTAATGAGATGAATCTGGGCTCTTCTCCCTTCCAGCACCTTCAGCTGAAATACTAATGACGCAGATTAAGACAGAAGCGAGTGAAAGAGCCAAAGAGCATCTTACTGCTGCAAAACACAATGGGCTTCTCCTCCATCATCAAAAGCTGAGTATCTGCTCTCACAGCTGGCATTATGTAGGAAGAGATGTAAAGCTGGAAGTGTTTTTAATGGCACAGTCTGTTTCCTTTACTTTCCTCGAGGTGTATGCATTATGAACTGATATAATATGGTAATAATATGGTCATGTCTTTGCAAGAATCTGCTCCTAGAGATGCTTCCTGCTCAAAATCCAAGTCATAAATTAGCATAAGTTAATTAAACTTGGAAAGCAAAATAATGCATTTGACTGCTGAAAATATTTTAAAATTATGCAATTATTCTGTTACTGAATAAAATAGCCAAGAACTTTAAAAAAATAAATAAATCTAATACTCTGATTAATGGAAATTAATGGGTTTTTCTACCAGAATGCAGAGTTTTGTTTTACAACTTGCTTGAATTTATAATTCTTGGTAGGTTGAATTACCATCACAGAGTTTGGATTCATTTACAGCCTATAAACCCAGTTTTCCAGGATACTGAGTGAGATTAAAACAAATGTATTCCTGTCTGGTGAACATTGCGAGGTGGTGAAAGTATGCACAAATGGGAAAAATACTTTAAAAAACCCATAAACATACGGCATTAAACTCTAACAGTGCAGTTCTGAAGACTGAGGTAGAATGAAACTGACAGCCAGACAATTTTATAGTTGAACAAAAAAAAATGAAAAAGCCTTCTGTACAGTTCCAGCTTAATGAGCAACAATTTCAATAAAGCAGCAATAAAAGTAGCAGATCTTTTCAAACACCAATCTTCTTCTCTAACCAAAGCTCTTTATTATAGGTATGGATTTTTACTAGTTCACTGTTTTGGGCTTTACATCTAGACAGCACAAAGCCTCCATTGTAGTTCTTTCATTAAGACGCTGAAGGACATGTTACCTGAAGTAGGGGACTTGCAGCGGTCCTCCGACGTGGCCGAGCCCTCGTTGATGTCGCACAGACCTGGAGCAGAGATCACACACATTAAATCCAAAATCAGGAAGGTCATAAAGAGACACAGGGAGTTTCTTTTTTTATCATGTGTTGCTACCTCAAATAAAACCTGGGATTGCAGTATGTTTTATACAGCTCATTAGAAAGTGTGCTGTGCAGTTTTAGTGTTTCTTTGTCCAGTTTTGAAGCTGATCCCTCTCTTTGCTGCGTGCATGTTTGTATATAAGTATGTGTGTGTGTGTGGGTGTGTGTGAAAGTGTGTGTGACATTGTCCTCTGAGGCAGAAAGCCAAGCAGACAGCAGTCCCTGTTGGCAGAGAAACACAGCTGGATGCCTGATTACTGGTCACAGTCGCCAAGCTCTGACAGGTGCCAGCCCACGGCTCACCAGTCAGTGACACCAGATGCTCTGTGTGTATTTACACGTGCATCTTCTCGTGTATGTATGCGAGCGTGTGTACGTAAACCAGCATGCACGTCGAAGAGAGATCCTTTAGCATCCGCGCGCTCACCTTGCAATTTCATCAATCAGACTCCAGCTTAAGAATGGGCAGTGCATCGTCATGACACTGCAGCATCATCCCTCTGCCTGCACTGTTACTGTCTAACACAGGGTGGCAGTGTGTCCATACTGAAGGGAAGCCTATTGTCTTTCAAGTATGAAGCTGCATTGGCGATGTGTGTAAAAGGGATGGGCTGTGAAAGTGTGTGTGTGTGTGTGAATGAGACAGAGAAAAGCAAAGAAAGTCAAGCAAAGAAAGAGACAGTATTTGCTCCGGCAGAATGCTCTGTCATGTGAATAAAGTCTGGATGGCGTCATTTTAGATGCAGTGTGTGTTGTTTCTTCATTCATTCTCATAACTGGATCAGTTTCCAGATTAGATCAGGGACTGTGGACCTGCGAGGTGAGCTCCAGTGGCAAAAACAAATCATCGTGTTCAATGAAAACTTAAATCTGCAGCCTGCTGTGTGACAAAAAGACAGGAAGCAAAAACAAAACAAAAAGAACAAAATCTGATCATAATTCTGGTGGGATTCAGTTTGCCTGTATGGTCAAGGCCTAGAGCTGACAAGTGCTATTACATGATCTATTTAATTTTCACTGTTTTCTGCCTCTAAGATAAAAGCAGGATGTAAAGATCGTGGTTGAGACAGTTTTTTGTTAATGGGAGACAAGCTTGGTTGTGTAATGGACATAAAACTTTAGCAAGTTATGTCCAATGGCTTCTGTACTCTCTGCAAAAACATTGTTTAGAAGTTGTTTTCCTCTCTGGCCTACCTCCAGAAGGCTGCCGTGTCTTTCTTGGCGACCGAGGCTGTCTCTGGTAGGGGTCATTGGAGCCGTAAAGCTCGACCGTCCCCAAGTTGAGAACTACTGTCTTCTGGACGTAGTCCACCACCGCCAGACCGTTGCTGTTGCCAAACACCAATCTTGTGGGGAGGGAGGTGGACAAAGTCAGAAACAAAGCAAGAGGAGAAAAAGTTTGAGAAACAAGGAGAAAAAGGGTACAGCGACGGAGAGGGATTGATTGGAGAAATATGGTTACGAGATTTAATTTAGATAACAACACTGAGTTTAAAATATTTCTGAACTCTGTGTCGACAGGCCTGCTCATCACTGCAGTGTGTCCACTTTGCAATGAGATGTTAACTCAAGATGAAACTGCTTGATATACATAAAAATAAATGCGAGTCTTCCTGTTGTGTGTTTACTTACAGGCCGTAGGAGGAATTGAGCGCCAGACTTGTGATCTGCTGAGGAGGCTCTCCGCTCACCCACACTAACTGGACCACCAAATCTACCTGGTAACCTGGAGACTGCTTCAAAGGAGTACTGCGCACTCTGTGGAGAAGGATGGAGACAGCGAGAGAAATACAAAAAAATGAGACAGAGAGAGACCTGAAACAAAAGGTTTCAGAAAGAGAATGACAAGTGGTGCAGCAGCAGCTCTGAAGCAGTCGTGTGTCGAGAGTCTGGCATGAGTGGCTGCGAGGGGATGACGGGGAGGCTGTGGCTGAGAACGCTTCAGGCGCTGACTAAGTCTGTGCAAGTGTGCTTGAGGCAAAAGGCAAGACTCTTGTGTGTGAGTGCTCCTGCCACTTAGAAGAGTTTACGTAAGTGTGTGTGTGTGTGTGTTTCATACTTGAGGCAGGGCATGTTGCCTCCGTCCGAGTTGTTGCTGCTGGTGGACGGGTGTGAAGGTGGGCCGCTCGTCTGAGGGGAGGCACCGGGGGTGGGATGCGCTGATGTCTGTTCGCCGCCGCCGTCTGGAGATTCGATGTCGTTCAGCTCATACTGCATTCGCACTTCTAGTAACTACACAAGAGGTGCACACACAAACATTAACAACAGAGCAGATTCATAAATGGACTCATGATAATAATGGTTTGAATTTATATCGCACTTTTTTCTGGAAGTCCAGACTCAAGTGCTTATTCATTCACACCCATTCATACTGGTGGCGCGGTAAGCTAAGCTAGCCACAGCTGCCCTGGGGTGCCTATGGCCCCTCTGACCACCACCAAACATTCATACAGGGACACACCAACAATGACTGGGAGGAATGGGAATTGAACCACCAACCCTTCAATTGGTAGACAGCTGCGCTACCACTGAGCCACTGCCGTCCTGAGATGAATGTTTAAAACTTGTAAACAACAACTTCTCTGAGGATGGGAAAAGTCACAGAAGAGTGAATGACATGCATTCACGGAGTCACTTTGATGATAAGGACCTGGTGTGTGTGTGTGTGTGTGTGTGTGTGTGTGTGTGTGTGTGTGTGGGCAGATTGAGAGTCAAACAGGTCCTCCAAATACTGAGATATTCCCTTCCTTCTAAGTCCTCCCTCAGGCTACTCCTTTGCAACCTCCGCCTTCGCACTGACACACAACTCCTCACACACACACACACTCACACACACAATGCTCATAACCTCCTCTCTTCTGCATTCTGTCAGTCTCATTAGCCCCACTGACATGTGGGTGTGAAGAGTGATCAGTGCCCTTCTTCAGACTCTCTCTCCTGCCCGTCTCCATCCTCCTCTACCTCCACTGCTGCAAGGTTATAGAGAGGTGTTTGACCTTGTGCAAAGAGAGGCCGTTTGCCTAATTGCAGCCAGCTACCACTGCATATCTATTTCACATCGCAGGGAAAAAAACACACAATTCCTCCAGCACATGCATCACTTTTTTTCCACAAACTTCAAAACAGGACATTGTCTGATTTGAATCTGTGTTTAGTTCGGGTTAAGTTAATTCCACTTTGCTGTTTATTTGGATGAACAAAGGATGTGATGTTTAGGACAGACAGTGCTGAACACAAAAAGGGCATCGGCAACACATCACAGCACTGCCCACATACTATGATTGACAAGTGATCTCTGTGAAGTCTGGTGCAACGACACCACGCCAGTGACTGCTTAGCAAGAAAAATGTTGCCAGACTTACAAATAAATACCGCATCATGGTGGTTAAACAGCAGCAGACAGACACACACGTCCTCTCACGTGTAATACAGGAGCTGTACACAGAGATCAACTCGCATCTCTGTGTATTTTTTGCAACACGGACTCTTATCACACCGCCATTAGTGCTTATGTCGCTATCAAGGCAGATTATAATGATGGTCTAGCTTTGCTTGTTCACTGCTCTGTCTGTTGGCATGGTAACCATACTGCCTTTGACTAGGCAGATCTTTGGGTGCATGTGTGTGTGTGTGTGTGCATATGTCTGAGCATCTTAAAGCAGGAGAGATGGAAAAAAATGAGGGTAATTCATAACAAACAGGAAGAAAATGTCACATCATCTTCGTCGTTTTTGTGTCTCTGCTCGCAGGATAACAGATTTCAGGGAAAACAAATGTGTTTTCTGAAATTATAAAACAACAGCAGGAAACGTTAGAAACCCACCTGCACCACTTCAGTAGTTACTTCCAGCTTGCTGAATCGGTAGATGATAACATTGGCTGACACGCCGGCCACACACAGCATCCGGCTCTCAGGGCACCAAGCCATGATCTGAATGGCAAAGGGGTCTTCGTCTGACACCTCGGTGCTGCCCTTGTCTTCCTTAGACCGGTTCCTGTCAAATACCTTGGCTGTTTTGAGCTTATAGAGCACCTGGAGCATTACTAGAAAAAAAAAAAAAAAACAAGGAAGAGAAAGATGCAATCGAGGAAGATCACACATAAGGAATAATCAGGTAATTTATTTTGAAGCTGAGAGAATTAGTTATCACTGCCAAAGCAAACTGTGTGTTTATTTTTCATTCAAGCTGTTTGTCTCAAAAGTTTAACTGAAGCTTTAAATGTCCTGTGTCTGCAACTGTTCAAAAACAAAGCTAACTAAAAATAGAAAACAATGCTTTTAATTTGTGAGCATAACGTACTTGCAGAGGCATCCCAGAACTTCACAGTCCCATCAGCATGCCTGGAAATGAAAGAAAAGTGAACGAACACATGAGAGATAAAATGCTGTTTCAAAATATATTTTGGATTACTAAACCATTTAATGTGATGTCCAGCTCAAAACACAATATAAAGTTAATTCCCTAAATAGATCTTTATATTAATCCTAAATTTTAGTTTTTAAGAAGAATTTGATTTTAGATTTTCAAAAGCTTAAGAGCACAAGATAAACAGTATGATCAAAAGTAGTAGTTTTAAATTAAAAATAAATATATCATACAGTTATATTTTAGTGGAGCTTCCGACCTTGTGGCAAAAGTTTGGAGAAGAAAATCACATAAACCATTACTGCCACATAAACCTCTAACAATCACATCTAGAGATCATGTATATTGGTTATTTTTTCTCCACTTTTTCCTTTCGCCAGTTCAGCTGAGTGGGTTGGGAGAGCAATATTTTGCAGGCTGTGACACTCTTAGAGAGAGAAATAGAAACCTGGCCTGAATAGCAATACGGACCATAACAGAGAGGAGAGGTGGGGGGGTGAAGGAGAGGAGTAAGAGCCTCCTACTGCCTCAATGTCACTCCTTCAGTGTGTGGGTACTCTTAAAAACGCCCCTTGTTGACAGCTTAGCACACGGTAATAAACATCAAAATGGAGCAAAGTGATGGGAATACCGTATTTTCCAGACTATTGAGCGCACTTGTCTATAAGCCGCTACTGAATTTATTCGAACAGTTTCATGTGGTCCACTCTGACCGGGTCTGATGTGACGATGCTAAATGTATCGACGGCATGAAGCTTGCTAGCTTGTAAAAAGCTAACGAGCTTCGTGCCGCCGATACATGAGCCACACCGGTGTTTAAGCTGCAGGGTTAAAGCGTCGGAAAAAAACAGCGGCTTATAGTCCGGAAAATACGGTATATAAAGTCCAACAGTTAAAAAAAAAAAAAAACTCACGGTGCAGAGGAGGTGAATGTAATTGCATCAGGATAATAATGATAATACTAATGAAGCCAGTATTGTCTTACCCGGTGATGATGATCTCTGGATAGCTTTGTGTGCCTTGACCCCAGTTTCCACCACTAATAGGCCATTCCTGGATCCACACACACACACACACACACACACATTACACTAACGAATGAGATAGTGCAGGAACAGCTCCATCAATACAAACACATTGATTCTGGGACGACATGATAAAACTACACCCACAAGAAAACAGGCAGGGATTCTTTGGTGTATGTCTCTCAGTGTGTCTTGCAATTATACATTATGCACCTCAGTGAGTGTGCGTTTCCATCTGTGTGTGAGTGTGTGTGTGTGTGTGTTAGCGGGGGGTTTGGCTTTGAACACGTTGACACACACAAAGGTCACCAGGATGACTCATGGTGATCTTTATGTGAGAATGCCCTCCCGCGGCTCAGTCAGGCCTGCGCTTAACAAAAAAAAAAAAAAAAACAAGAAAAAACCTAGACTGCCAGCTTGGGTCAGTGCACGCTGACATTTCCAACAGAAAGCCAGAACAAGGTGACAACGGGAAGAACATAAGCATACATAATGGCTAAAGGAGCAGGGGGTCTGTCTCAGATGATACAGGCATTAGAGAAGAGGATGAGAGGAGAGAGGTGGTGTGGAGAAGGAGAGGAGCATCATTAAGTACGATGACACTGTTATATGGCTCATTTAGCTCCAAGGAAACATTAAGAAATACACTTCACTACTAGACAGACTTGGATAAATTTACCTATTCTGAATTGTAGCAGGAGTATGCGGACGTGTCCTTTAGCTTGTAACCTTGTTGCTCATGATGGTTGGAGGGGGCAGCGTGGGACATTTCCATTTCTAATTTAGGCATTTAGCTCTTTCATAACACCGCTACCCAAAATGACATGAAGGTAAATTGCCCCCTCAGGATGGTATTATGCTGTTATACACCATGAATCTGACATGGTAGGTGAGTTACTTCATAAGTTGTTAGAATTCATTTTATTTAACAATTGTTTAGAATCTGCCTTGGTTGTATTCAGCAGTTAGTGAGTTTTGGAGCATTTGTGTAGTACTTATATTTGAGTTGTGTCATGTCACAGTTGTTTATTAACTGGACAGTTTTACACAAATCGTCATTTGATAGTAATTACAGGAAATAGCTAAAGGCTTAGTGAGGCACAGTGGTGCTTTGATATAAATTGTAACAACAGCAGGGTAACATGCATTCAATAATGATATCGCCATCGTGATTTTTCCCAAGTATTGGCTGTGTCCAAATGTCCACACTATTCCCTAACCCCTCGTTCGCTATATAGTCCCGAGCTACGTAGTGAGCTATATAGTGCTCTGAATCAGCTGGCGATGCAGACACGAAGCCCCCTACTTTCTCCTGGTGTCAGATCATGTGACCACCAGCGGTCACCATGGTAACCAGGCCACTACGGCTCACGAAAAATATAAACCCAAAAGAAAACCCAATTATTTATGTGAATTTGCTCAGTGATATTGCATTTCATTCTTTCCTTGTTGTTTTTGTATTCAATTAAAAAATAAAATAAAATCTCTACATTTATCAATCCTCTTTGATGTTCGCGGCGCGCCACTCGACCCCTTACGCGGCATCCTCCGTCGGTGAAATGGCACCCGTTTTGAATTTTTCGGTGTTTTTGCTGACCCTAATTCAACTTTTGATCATAAAAATTAGACACCGAAGACCATCACACTGCTCCCGGTCCGCCATCTTGTCTAGTGACCATCGGTGCTCACTACTTTTCAAGATGCATTGTGGGAAAATTTGAGTGCACTGCTTTTTTCGGCTTAAGCAATTCGGACACGACTGGAAATGACATTACCCCCTTTATAGTGCTCTATATAGGGAATAGTGTGGACATTCAGACACAGCCTTTGTTTCCTGTATAACTTCCATTTAATATCTTGTGCACTGCAGGTGAGTTGAACTTGTAAAACTAGAAAAATCTGAATGAAGTATGACATTAAATTAATAATAAATTAATACTAATATTTGCTTATTTAAATAGTCTTTACTTTCAAGGATTTTTTTTGTCAAGAATAATGTAATGACTAATAAATAAATAATAATAATGTCTTTTTTCCTATTTTACTAAACCCTGTGACACCTGAACCATCAAATAATTGCCAGAATTATTTTTTTTAAATCCCAAAAAATAAATAAAGGTAAGAATAAAAACAAATGTATATATAACTATATAGATAGATATAGATTGAGAGAGAGATATTTTTTAATTTACATTTTTAAATGTTTTCATTAACTCTCAAAAATATCACACTGATGATGTACAGTCAAAAACTCACATATCAAATATGATACATTTGGCATTAAAGGCATCAACTTTAAATCCATATTGTGTTGATTAATAATAAATTATAATCCCTTTTTTCTACAAATGATTCTTCCATTTCCCCCTTTATTTATTTTTTGTGCAAATTTGTCAACCTTGAAAGAGTTTGTCAGTCTCGATCCACAGCCTGATATTCACCCCTGATATGTTACACAAGTGAAAGGTTTTCTATTAAAAGTTTCAGAGGAAGGAAGACAGGACACGAGCAACAACATGCAATGTTTCAATGTAAACTTTTCCTGTGCTTTACCCTTTTGCTGTAGCCCTGTCGTTTCTGCCGCGAGCCAACAGAGTAAAGTGCAGGTATGAGGTCCACAGGGCAGTCGGCAAAATACTCGCAGCAGGTCACAGGAGACTCGTGGATGGTAAGAGGATAGGGGTTCTCGAATATGGGGTAACTATTAACAGGAGAGCACAGACAAAGTCACTCTTAATGGAATTAGTCTGTCTGCCAGTATCAGTCTATTAGTCCCATTCAGTCCCATTCATAATATTTTCCAGGATTATTTATTCATACAGCAGAGTCACACTCACCCATTTTGTGCAAGGTCGATCACCACTAAATCCTTTTCCAGAAGGACCACCACTGCGTAAGGTTCCTGAAAATCTGCAAAGTGAAACACACACACGAAGACTCACTTTTATCAGTTTTGTAATTCCTCCAGAAAGAACTCTCCTGAAATCTGCAAACCACATGGGAAAAATTCCCCACACTTCACACTACACTAAATCACATTAATGCCCCGAAGATGTGCGAGTAGAAAAGCTTAACGCTTCCATTTTATTAATCTATGTGATTCATAATGGTGGGGGGACGTTGAGTATTTGCACCGGTCACATTTGAGAGTACAGATTGAATATTAAGATGAGTCCCCTTATTGAATGAAGCCATAATATAACTGCAGAGTCTACAGAGGCGTCACCATGCTGCTCAGTTTGTTGTGAATATGCAAAGACTGTTTACCTCTAATGGGTTTACACTGATCACATGTCAAGTTAGAAAGTCTGACAGCCACTTAAAGCCTCACTGAAGAGGACCTTGACCAAAATTTACAGGAAAGGAAAGAAATACAAAGCAGCCTTTCTAACCTCGAACCACTTCCTGCCCTCAGGCGTTGTCTGGACCCACTGTAAGTCATAAAACTCAAGCCTTTGCATCATGTGAAAGTATCCACACTGCCTCATTTCCCCTTGGATGTTTGATTCGGGAATGGTAACACACTCACTAACATTCAGATATCTACTATTTGGGGGATTGTGGATGTACATTAGCTTTTTACTTCCCTGGTTCTGGTCTCACATTGATTCACAGTTAGGAAGATAGATTACGATTTATGGAAAAATATGTAGTGTATACATCTAAGATACCCATCTTTCCGCCATCTTGGAGACTCTCAATTTAAATGAGCCCATATGACATCAGAGCATTTAAACCAATCGGAAAACTGGGAGGATTGTTCTGATTGGTTGACGTGCTGTAGCATTATATGGGCTCAGCGTGTGGAATCTACACACAAGTTAGACTCTACATCATGGCAGCATCAGGGCAAAAACACCCACAACTTTTTCATAAATATGCCTGAAAATGTTATTATGGAGTCTCAGGATTACAAACTATCAATCTATGTAAGTATTTACATTTTCTATTCCTTTGACTGGTGGCAAACAATTTTGATTTTACCACTTTCACTGCTGACTGACTTAATGATACTGTTACAACGTGTTGATCAAAATATCAAATGCCTTCGTGAGGAGGAGAATATTTGTTGAGTTCAAAGTCAAATTTAATATGCAAATACAGCCTGTGAGCATGGCATCTTTAAGACTTTAGTGACTTATTTGCTTGAGTATATTATAGATTTTAATACACATTTCATTGCCTTTCTTAGAATTCAAGGAATACTGTTCAAAAAGACAATGAGATGTAGTTCAAAGAACAGAAAAATCAAGTTAATGGAGATTTTTTTGTCCCACTGCTGGTTTCAAAGTGACTCCCATTGTATTTCTATGGATTAGGGGTTTAATTGTACCCACCAGTATCTGTCTGCAGGTTGCAGTATGAGGTATACCACTATGCCATTTTGTGTTTTCCTTTCAAACATACGTCACATTTAGAGACCCTGCATCGTCTGCAGTCACGTCATCGTGGATTATCAACCACCTCTAGACACTAATGAAGGTTTAAGCATGTACAAGCACACATGATCAGTCAGACGTGTATTGTGTAATCCAAAAGACCCAGTAATATCCATTACCAGATGAAATCAGTGGGTGGTGACATCAGGTTGCCAGTGACATAATGAAGTCGCTATTATTACATAACTCCCTAATCCTTCTCGTAGCTGCCTATATGCCAGACAACGCAGAGGCAGAGATCGCACAATGAATTACACACATACAGGATCCCCTATACCGTCAAACTCAAGCTGTTGACTCCCCAATACAGGAAATAAGATAATAATTTAATTTAGATGAGAGGCTATTGTGTACGAAGGGATGAAATGAAAATGTAATATTCCGTGTGTCTGATAATGAAACTGAAAGGTAGGATCCTTCCCCTTGGGAAATTTCATATTTATTACAGATATGCACAAGCACAGGGGCAAGCAATCCCACATAATTAAAAAATCAGAAAGGTGTGCATGTGTGTGTGTGTGTGTGTGTGTGAGTCCAACAGGATGATAAGATGATCATTCTCATGCAAATATAATGCTCAGGCATGCAACTGGTAAACACACATAAGTACACACACACTTACCATTAGGATACGGTGTCTCACATAGTGTGAGGAAGTCCACTATAGGATAGTCCATCTCCAGCACAGCGGTACTCTTCCCATGCATGACCGTCAGACAAGGCCGCCGGCCCACCGTGTCGTAGGACAGGCCACCAGACAGGATTATGAAGGGCTCTCTGCAATTCACACACATGTAAAGGCATTAAAAGCTGACTGGGATTTTATATGCTGTGGTTGAAGCTATAGTTTAGCTAAATAATGTATGTTCCAATACAGTTAACAGTATTAATGTTTCATGTAAGTAGCAGGTAACCATAGCGACATTATGGATTTTCCTTACAGTCAGATACAAGCTACTTCCCATGGGGGCTTAATAAGTCTTAAAAGTATTGATTTTACAAATCTGCCTTTAATACCTTAAAAACGTATTTAATCTGATTTGGGAGGTCTTAACCCTTTTACCCTGAACATTTAGCTGCTGACAGAATGTGACATGTCAATCAAAACACTGTACTTCCTCGGCCGTTTGCGCTAGCGATGTAATTCCAGCTAATTCTGAAACAAGTGGAGCTTCCGTACACTACCGTAAAGTAGGTAATATGTACGCAACGCTGCACGTCACGGCATGACTCCGTTCCCCTGCATTACTGCCATAATATATGTAATATATACGAAACGCTCCACTTGTTGGTTTTCAGAATCAGCTGGAATCGCGTCACTGGCACAAATGGCTGAGGAATTACGGTACATTGGTTTATGCTAGTCACTCTGTATCGTCGAAGATACGCTCGGCGTTAGAAGGTTAAGTTATGTTGCTATAAACTTGTTCGCTGTATTGAGTTTCAGTGTGTCTGGGAAATGCCCAGGCTGCAAATAAAGTAAAGTTAGTCTATTCAGTTCCACCTGTTCCAACAATTTGTATTAAAATTAGGAACAAATTTTCGCTAACTTTGCAGCTCTGGTGAGAATTTATCCAAGTACATTCACCCCAACACATGTGCAGCCGTGAAGGCGTACAAGCAGTTTTAGTGAAGCAGACCGTCACACTCTATACATACACACAGACACCCACACACACACACACAGCTCTATGTATGTAATATTCAGTCTCTGCTGATGTCCCATACATTTTCCTAAATTTTAGGAGTTACTAATTTTTGCCAGTATGGCCGTGAAATAGGCTGTGAAATGGGCAATTAGTCTTAAAAAGTCTTAAATGTAACTTGCAGTAACCTGTAGGAACCCTGTAGAAAAAATATGACAACAAATAAACTTTAAAATAAATATATGATTTTATAGTAAGCTACGGTATCTGTTCTGATACGGGGAAAAAAAAAGTAGAGTTTCTGACATTCACACACCTGAGTTTCCTTTCTCATCACTTACATTGCAAGTAAAAGTTACAAGAAAGAGTAAAGTTAGTTAAGAAAAAAAGGAAGAAATTGTTGTTTCTGCTGGATTGATATAAGACAGAGTTGTGGAGAGCTCCTTATCCGAGGCCATGTGTACATTTGTAACTTGCCTCTGCAGCCTCTTTGAACACCTGTAAATAACCATGTTTGTCACAGCTGTGTGTAATTAGACATCCATGCACCAGTGTGTGTGTGCATGTGGGCAAATGTTTATCTGTATGAATGGGAGAGAGAGAGCGACCTCACCCGTTTCTAGTTGTTTTGTACTCCACTTTAAGAATGGGTTTACAAGGCTCTGGCTTCTTCCCGTCCTTGGGCTGTTTTCCTAAAATAGAACAAACACAACTTACTTCAGTTTGCCAGTTCACTCCCTTTTTTTTTCTACCTCCTCTCTTCTTGTTTCTCCTGCCATCCCCCCCCCCTCCACCCAACCCCCCAGAAGCTGCACTTAAAATGCTGCACTGAGCACTAGCCCGACAATAACAGAGGCCTATTCATCAGCAGGAGACAGACAAATGGAGGGGCAGGGACATGCAAAGAAGGTGTGAGGATCACGGATGATTTACAGGATTTATCTATTTAAACCTCGAGGGACGTCAGTGTGAGGGAACCTGCACATCCATCACATGCATGTCTATATATGTGCATATTTACAGAGCCAATGTGAGCCTTAATGCAGGTTATGCAAGGCAGGTCCATATAATAAAGAACACTTTTAATAACTACATCTAAATAACGGATATCTAAAAAGACAATTAAAGGAGGACTTATAAGCCTTACTTAAACCTGTCAAAGGAATTTGCATAATTGCCCATTAAATACCAAACTAATTATGCATGCAGCACTGGGAGAAACAACTAATTAAAAAGCCTGTGTGGCAAAAGCCTTTCTGCAATCCCCTACACACAAAACCAGCTTGAAAAACTTGTTAGAATTTTTTTTTTTTTCCTCTTTGATTTAATTTCTATCCTTGTTCTTCTTTCTGACTCTCTTGCTCTCCCTGTCCAGCCGCCGCTTTCACACAGTATTTCTTCCAGGTCCTTCATCTGGGTGAATTGTTAAAAACCACTCTGTGAGGTGAGTAGGTGTGTGGGGAAGGAGGAGGGGGGCAGGTGGTGTAGAGGACTGTGGATTAAAATACATCTTCAAAAGAGCAGACTTGCTTTCTGCAGGAAATAAACAGAGCACTAAAGTATGCGCATGCAGACACGAAGTAAAGCAAACAGAGGCAGGACATAATTGAAGTGACAATAATCCCCTAACTGAAATGAGGAAACAACGAGGGAGCCGTGTTTATGGAGACTCTTGAGGGATGGCTACATTGAGAGTGGGTCTGATGGAGGTGGCAGAAGGCACAGGTATGGGCTATGGTAGGACTTGTACAGTACTATAAGACCCTGAGGCTATCAGACCGAGCAGGACCGGGGGCTTTTTGGACTCAGTAACGTAAAAAAAACTGATGAATCTATCTCCATATGGGATATCACACATATACTTTCATGTCCACAGGGTGTATTTCGTAATTCTTCATCACAAGTTGCATGTCAATAAGTTCACATCTGGATATAGTCTACAAGAATTAAAGGGACAGTCAATATACACAAAAAAAATCAACAAAGATTACATAAAAGTTTACATGAACCTGTGATGAAATTTTGTTTAGTTCTCATATTTAGCCCAGTGAACATCTCACAAACCTTTAAATTTATGCTGGAAACCACCAGATTCAAACTCTCCCCACTGTCCACACACCAGCAATTTATCAGATAATATCAATAAACAGTAGGAGGGCATTATAGATGAACTGAAAACTATTCTTCTTTCTTTGTAAAATAGTTAAAAGATCAAGTATTGCTTTCTCACTCATTATATTACAAACCTTAACTAACCCTCTGAAGCCTATGATCATGCCGGCGTGATCAGATCACATGACTGTTTTATGATGCCGTAGCATTAAGACACAGCCTCACCGGGTCTCTGTTACAACCTGTGTTGAAAATACGGATTTCAAACTATTTACCAGTTTTTGAATTATGGTAATTGACCAGGTAAAACCAGACTTAGGCTATGATAAAAAAAAAATAAAAATAAACATCATGCTTTTTCCTGAATCTTGTGGTTATTTTTGTTTTTACAATTTTAATCAATTTAAAATACCGTATTTTCCGGACTACTGAGTGCACCTGTCTATAAGCTGCTATTGAATTTATTCAAACAGTTTCATGTGGTCCACTCTGACCGGGTCTGATGTGACGAGGCTAAACGTATCGGCGGCACGGAGCTTGCTAGCTTGTAAAAAGCCAACGAGTTTCGTGCTGCCGATACATGAGAAACATCGGTGTTTAAGTTCAAAGTGTTGGAAAAAAGTAGCGGCTTATAGTCCGGAAAATACGGTAATCAATTTAATCATTATATCAAAAATAAATAAATAATTGTAAAATCACATAGGTGAGGTTGGACTGAAACTCAACAAGGCAAGGTAAACAATAAATGGACCCCAGGCCCCAGAGGGCTAAAATACAAGTGTGTAATTTGGTTTATATTTGATCTATGTAGCATAAAATGTCTTCAAAGACCAAATTATTGAATCATTACAGGCATGTAGTATATACGCACATCACACTCCACCCATGTATTGTATTATGAGACCATCTGTCTGGTGCATGATGCAAACAAGAATGAAAGAAAAGGTGTACAAAGCAGTGGTGAGACCAGCAATGTTGTGTAGTTTAGAGACTGAGGAAAAGACAGGAGGCAGAGCTGGAGGTAGCAGAGGTGAAGATGCTGAGCTTCTCTTTGGGAGTGACCAGGACAGAGCAGCACATGTTAGATGTTTTGGAGATAAATCCACAGAGGCCAGACTGAGATGGTTTGGACATGTACAGAGGAGGGATAGTGAATGTATCGGTAGAAGGATGCTGAGTTTTGAAGACCAAAGAGGAGCTTTATGGATGTAGTGAAAGAGGTCATGAAGGTATTGAGAGGAGAGGATGGAGAGGAGAGGGTTAGATGGAGGTAGATGAGGTGACCCCTGAAGGTAAAAGTCAATGAAGATGCATGTGTCTGAAATCACTTCCAGTTTACTGTAAAGCATGCTACATTTTGCACATCCCTCCCGGACTCCCTCTCCAGCTCCTTACCGTGTGGTGTGATTGTCTGTATGGGCTTGCCCTGGCCCCTGACGTTCCATATGGTCAGAGTTCCATCTGAGTGACTGCAAATGAACTGCTTGCCCTCGTGATGCCAGGCGACTGAGTGGATAGCCTAAGAAACAACAGGCGGCAAGGTAGCAGGGGGTGAAGCAGTGGTTCAACAGGATCAAACATCGTGTCTCTTATGCTACAAGTGTGTTGCATTACAACAGCCATACGGTGCATAATGTTTTTATGTGTGACTGAAACGCCCGTGACTCTGTACTCTGGGACAGATGGTTAAAGTGAGATGACAGAGTCCCCTGACGTCAAAGGATTTCCTGTGGCATTAATGCATGCATTAGGATAAGCTTTAGCATGACTCATGGTGACTCAAGGATGAAGGTTATAGTAGCACGGGTATTTATTCAGATATTCAATTTCATAGGAATATAAACTCGCTTTAGTTAACCATAAAATATAAGTGAAGTATACACACTGCTACCAGATCAGCTACACACTGGGAAATACTTCTAACCCAGAACTGGGTCAAAATTGGACTAACTCCTGCACATGCTGGGTTATTTTAACCCAGTGTGATGAGCTCCTTTTATTCAACATTTTATTATTTTTACATAACATTTGCAGGTTTAACTCAAATTTAGTTGTTCTCATCCAAAACATCCAAAATTTTGTTGCTTTCACCCAATATTTAACTGTTTTTATCCAACATTTTATTGTTTTAGGTAAGAACAACAATATACCAGGTAAAAACTACAAAATGTAGGTGAAAGCAATTAAATACTGGTTAAACATGACAAACTGTTGGGTAAAAAAAATACAAAACATGGGATACAAACTTCAAACTGTTGGGTAAAAACTACAAAGTATGGGATAAAAACTACAAACTGTTGGGTAAAAACTACAAAACATGGGATAAAAACTACAAACTGTTGGGTAAAAACTACAAAACATGGGGTAAAAACTACAAACTGTTGGGTAAAAACTACAAAACATGGGATAAAAACTACAAACTGTTGGGTAAAAACTACAAAACATGGGATAAAAACTACAAACTGTTGGGTAAAAACTACAAAGTATGGCATACAAACTATAAACTGTTGGGTAAGAAATACAAAACATGGGATAAAAACTACAAACTGTTGGGTAAAAAATACAAAACATGGGAAAAAACTACAAACTGTTGGGTAAAAACTACAAAACATGGGATAAAAACTACAAACTGTTGGGTAAAAACTACAAAACATGGGATAAAAACTACAAACTGTTGGGTAAAAACTACAAAACATGGGAAAAAACTACAAACTGTTGGGTAAAAACTACAAAACATGGGATAAAAACTACAAACTGTTGGGTAAAAACTACAAAACATGGGATAAAAACTACAAACTCTTGGGTAAAAACTACAAAATATAGGATAAAAATTTCAATCTGTTGGGTAAAAACAGCCCATCTTACTGGGTTAAATTACCCCGCATGTAGTAAGTCCAATACTGACCCTGTAGTGCGTTAAAACAACCCAACATCTCTTAGCAGATCTGGTAGATTTAGGTCCATGGTTGATGACTTTTAGCATGAAAAACTTTAAGATAAAAGTGTTTAGTTTAATCCATCTTGCTAACACAAAAACACAAAAGAAATTTCAGGTCTTCAGGTGGAAGGAGGGAGGAAGGAAATAAGAGTATAATCACAGTATTTACTGTAAAAGCCACTGATGATAAAGGTGAGGAAGGTGAACATGTGACCTTTTAGTCAGGCCTTTAAAACACAGTTGAGGGCACAAGTGAAAAAAAGAACAAAGTGTAGATAGAGATCTCTGATGGAGACAAGCGAACAGATAGAGAGAATAAAAAGGAAAGACAGGGCAGAATTAGAGAGATGGTGCCCGCTCTGTCCTCTCATCTTTCCCATCACCTGAACAGCCCTGCTACTGTTGTAAGCCTGGCTCATGATGATTTATCGACTGACAGGAAATCACTGAAAACACAAACACATCATGGCCAAAGTGTGCCAGTAAAGGGCAAACTCTACTTACTGATGTCCTTTTCATAACTGATAATTAAACCAGGTGAGGATTTCTTTATATGACATCATATGTGATGACATGTACACTTTGCTGAGCTCACAACAGCATCCAGACTAGTTGTATGTCCCACCATAATCCCAGTGCTTTATCCAGAAGTCCTGTCTTTCAGAGACAAACACTGGACACAATATTTAGGATGAAATGTAGCCCTTTCAAAAAATGTGCTTGTAAGCTGTGCTCAGTGACTGATATAGTACATTTCCCATCCTGTTTTCATGTTTAATGTTTGGCAAATTCCTTCAGCAGCTGCCCTGATTGTCGAGGCGTGGACTTGTCACCGGGTCCTGGTCGTCTTGTTTCCTGAATGCCGCAACTTGTCTCACATCACTCATCCGAAATGAGTGATTGCCTCGCTGTCAATGCCAATGTGCGCGCACGGTCAGGTTGAGTCAATCCCTTCCAATTGCAGCCGCAATTTATTTAGGTGTATATCAATTTTTGCCTTCGGTGTGTCATTAATCATAACCGCTGCTGTGTGTCAGGTTCACTGAATGTGCTGAGTTTTTAAGAAAAAAAAAAAAGCGACGTGAGATGGCTCGTGCTCACGTGACACCACGGATTCGCTCATGGCAATATTTTATCTGTCTCAGAGAAAACGGCGTTGTATTTATGTGTTGTGTGGGGTAATAACCTCAATCTGTTCCTCGTGTCATCCTTCACATAGCCTCTGAAATCCATGAAACCACCAGCTGGGTGTAAGCGCTGTCGTCCAACATACAACATCCAAACATTCACTCTAAACAGCTCATTAAGCTCACTTCATTAACCTTTTCAAACTGAGCAACACATCGCCAGATCAGTGTTGCCAACTCCTTAGTAAGGAAAGTAGCTATTGGCTGTCTTAAAAGTCGCAAGAAGTCGCTAAATGACGTCATCACCTAATTTACATAATTGGGCATTGGCATGTAATTGTAAGGAGCTGTAGGATAGAGGAATAACTTTGTGGAAGAGACAAAAAGTGAGTAAAAAAAAAATGTCCTAAATATGTTTAGAACTACAAATGAGCTTTCTACTGTTGGTTCTTGTTTTGTTTTTTTATTTTGACACTGAAATAGGTCATCACTTCTCAGTAGAACTTCAAGACTATTGCTTTGTCTAGACCACGTGTCAAACTCAAGGGAATGTGTATTTCCAAGTTCATGTGGTCTTTTTTTTCTTATTTTGTCCACAAAAGGGTCAGAAAATGTCCTTTGAGTGCTTGTTCCCATTTTTTTTCAAAAGAAACTTTAAATATCTTGCAGTTATTTACAATTTACTGCCTGTTAACAGAGTGTAATGATGGTTTAAAATGAAGAAAAACACAAAAACGAAATTTCGTTTTAGTGGCAAAAAACTATGATATTGAGCATTCATTTTTCAGAGTTTTTTTTTTTTTTTAAATCACATAGGGCAGTTCTCCGCATATTGGCTGTAAAGCGCTACACCTCAGCTTTCAGAAATCATTGGATTTTTTTCCGATAGCACAAACGGTGACATAATTACTGTTATGTGAGGTGTTTAGTGTTTACCTGCAATGCGCCGATCCACAGTCGACCTATCTCCGACTCTGAAATAGAGCACATAACCCCGCCCTCTGGGAAGCCGTGTCCAGCTATGGGCCGATCCTTCTCAGACACATTTACAGATGTCAGGAGTAGAAATGCGAACGCACGATCTCAGGCCGACGACAGCGAGACGTATATGTGCTATCTGGGTAGTGACTGCAGAACGATACGTGCTTTCACGTCAGAGTCGCCAAACACTAGAAAAGTCGCCTATAACACCAGAAAAAGTTGATAGATTTGTTGCTAGTCGCTTTTGACAAAAAAAGTCGCCAAGAGGACTGGAAAGTCCCCAGATTTAGCAAGAAAGTCACCAAGTTGGGAACAGTGCGCCAGATAGACTAGCTAGCATAGATCAATTTACCGTAATTCCTCAACCATATGCGCTAGTGACGTAATTCCAGCTGATTCAGCTGGAAAAAAAAATGTTTCGTATATATTGCATACACTACGGCAATAATGCAGGGTGGTGTACGGAAGCTCCGGGTGTCGGGTTTCAGAATCAGCTGGAATTATATCGCTAGCATAAATGGTTAGGGTATTACGGTAATGCTCAGGCTAACTGTTCATAAGCTTTTTTCAGGTGTTCCTCAGTTATGGCGTTTCCTGACTGACGGACTGCTCATGAGGGTTGTTTACTGAGAAATAATTTGTCACCATCAGTACCGGTTTAGGTGTCTTCTAAAGCTGGTGGTGTAAAGGAAGTGGTGGGTATGGTGAGATGCAGCTGCCCAGAAGGAGTGATAGTTTGTTGAGTGATTCACCGGTGTGCGTTGCCAGGTGGCGTGGATGCAGTGTGAAGAGATGTCTGTAAAATGTTTAGCATCCCACACTGGAAAGGAAGTCGATTATTAAAACTAAGTAAGTTAAGTACTTGAAATACAGAAGATTTTTTTTTTTGTTTGTGACAGATATCAATGAGTGATGAGTGAGTAATGATTAAAAAAAAACAAAAAACTAACCTGTAGATAATCCAGAATCTGACTCATTACATTTCTATTATAAAATTCCCACATTCACCCATTCAGAGATGCTTTGACAGCAAGACAGGGCTCCAGAAATCTATCAGTGCATTGTTCGCTGTGACAGTCCCAACAGGCAACAATGCACTGTGCTTAATTGGAAAATGAGCAGGGTAATTGAAACACATGGTACTCATCAAATCCAACAATACCAATTAAAAAGACTAATTTCATGATTTATTACGTTGGGTCAGTTTTCACAGATTGGTCTTTGGGGGGGATGAGAGAATTCAGTCAACACTTATTACCGTCACACAACAGCCCCTCAGATAGACACACACACACATGCATATCACAGCACATGTTAGAATAGTGTCTGCCAGCATTGTGTCACACTGCGATGCGAAATCAGCCGTGAGGGGTGACACGGAGACGCACACACAGAGTCATGTTTCAGTCACCTCAGAGGACGTTACACTGATGTACCTTCAGCTAAACCTAAAGTTGAGTCTTTTTCCTCCTCGTCTTTAAAAGTCGAGTCATCCTCACAACACATACACTGTAATGGTAATTTGGAAAACAGATATTCAGCCAAAAAAAAGGCTTAACCTAAAAAATAAAACATGTCCACAGTAACTCCTACTGAGCAATCCATCTTTGTATAGGAATATGAAATCCATTCATGTTTTCGTTGTTGCTTTTGTTATATAAGCCCCTGAAAGAAACAAGCCCCTGTAAGCTTTAATTTACCAATTAAGACTTTCTCTAGAAGATGATGATGCTCTACACTGTTTATGACTGCAGCAAGAAAATATGCAGTATTAGGTGGTATTCAGACCTGGACTGTTTGGTCCGCTTTAAACGGACCAGGGTTCGTTTCCCACACTTGTCCGGACTTTCCATGCAGGTGTGAATACACACAATCGAACCCTGGTGCGGACCAAACAACCGGACCGAGACCCTGTTTTTGAGGTGGTCCCGGTCCGCTTCCAAACGAACTCTGGTGCGGATCCTGGTTCTCTTGTGCAGGTCTGAATACAAACCAAGGTCCATCCGAACTAACTACAGGATACATGCATCTTTTGGGCCTAACAAGCCACCATAGCCAAGCATTGTGGGAAAAAATATACCTTCATTGCTGCTGCTAATGCTAATGCTACATGCTACAAACAATGAGCCGTGGACAGACTTGGAGCAACGAGGAGACACTGTGCCTCTTGGATATTTGGACAGATGCACACATAATCTAACTACTTGAAAAGACACACAAAAATGCGGTTGTTTTCAGCATTTTTAATGAGAAAATGAAGGAGAGGTGTTCGAGCGGTCGCCCGAACAATTCCATGTTTACCTCCATTTCCGGGTGTTATCTGTGTGCCGCCCTTTGTCAGTGCTGTCCAATGAGAGCACCGATCGTCAC
>OOFC01049703.1:7885-28894 GCA_900323345.1 Pseudochromis fuscus
CAAGCTAGCAAGCTCCGTGCTGCTGATACATTTAGCGTCGTCACATCAGACCCGGTCAGAGTGGACCACATGAAACTGTTTGAATAAATTCAATAGCGGCTTATAGACAGGTGCACTCAATAGTCTGGAAAATACGATAGTTAAGTTTCATGAAACCTTCTCTAATAAAGGTCCTTTTCCTGATTTCCTAACCCAGTATTGTTTTTGCAGGCTGTGTAGTACATCCAATGAAAAGTAAACATCTAAAACAAGAGGCGTTTGCTTTAAACAACAACAACAAAAAAAGACAGCGTGAACCAGCAGCTATCTTGATGGAAAAATTGCTAAAAATGTCGAGAACCATTTGATCAAATAATCAGTAAACAAAACTAGGTTCAGTTAGACTGATAAATACATACACAATATTTGTTAAAACATGGATTTCAGCTGCAGGAGACAGAGGCTCTGACAACAATACAGAGTCTGATCAGGGCCTTGTTTCCGGTTCATCAGCATTTGAATGTTTCTTCTCATCAGTGCAGCCAGCATGGGTTTAAGTAAGGCCAGCATCTCACTCTCACACACACACATACAATTATGTTAGTCTGGCATCCTTCTGAAGGGAATGGACACTCAATAAAGCCACATCCTGGCCACCATGAAAACCCAGGAGCTCCACTGAGAAGCACAAAGAAGCGACTGGGAACCCGGTCCAAACCCAGCGACATGGGAACCATGAGCTCATGAGCTGGAGTCGCTCAGAGGATGCCAACGGTTCCAGCTTTGGCCTCGAGACACTTCGGCTGGCATAAAGTTGGATGAGCCGGCCTTATGCTTTTCAGCAAGAACTTTTTATTCATGTGTCAATGAACAGAGTGAAATAATGAGACGGTGGGAGGCTGTTTATTGTCCGTGTAGTGTGTTTACTCTTTGATAGCAACACCTCCGAAAACCAGGCAGAAACCAAACGATGATCATGTAACACCCAATTATTATAACATTGACTTTTCCCTGGTTAATGATTCTGCTCTGCTTCATGTGATGTTGTTGTGTTTTTCAATTACGAAGTTCTCCCTCCCCATCGGTACTTTGTGAGTCATCATGAACAAAGATTACAGAACACCACAGCCAGGGGACAAGGTCAGCCTGAACTTTTCTCTTATTGCCTCTGGATTGTAACAACAATAACATAATACTTGATCGATTCTGTTAACTCTTTCCATTATACTGAGAGGTCGGAGGCCAGACTCAGACACAGCGCAGTGCCCCAGAGGGTAACTGGTATTAGTGCTTAATGGTGGTGTGGGTAATGGGAGATTTATCCTGAGCTGTGTTAACATTAAGTGCGTCTCCATCCACCTGTTTTTTTTTTGGAAATGCTGAGTATCAGACCCCCTAAATTCACCCAAAATACAAAAGAGATTTGGGTGATTGGAGCAATTTTGTCATTTTTGACAATAATGAGCATCACAAAATTCCAGTTGTGTCATTTTTTAGGGGATAGTGGCAGAAATCAAGTTATTATCCATAAAATCTGGACCAAAACAATCTGCATGACAAGAGAAAAACAATCTTTAATGTCTGTTTTTTTAATTAAATCTAAAATAATTGCACGTTATTTCATTTCTGAATGTATCGGTATCAATAATTTAAAAATACTGACATATGTGAAGGGCTGTAAACACTGTATAAATGTGTGTATACTGCACATGCTCCTCTTTTGGAAACACAAGCAGCAATTATTTTGTTCTCCATCTCTCCCTCTCTTCTTGTCCTTCTCTCTTTCCATTAGTCTTTCTCTCTGTGTGCGTTCAGCCCACGCAGCAGCCCTGCTTGTTGACTTTATTGTGCGAAATTACAGAGAAAAGGCCGACATGAGTCCCCTTACACGTGTCCTGAAAGCTTGGAAAATGAATTCTTTTCAGGGTGAAAACAACAAAAAAAGAGAGGGACAGAGAAATGTGCAGATAATGCAGAAGTAAAAAATAAAATATGTGTGTGACAGCAAGAGAAAAAGGGGAGAACGTGAATCATTTCCAGCTACAGCTGAGTCGAAGCAATATGTAATCTCCTCTGATGTAGTTTTACATCCCAACGCCGCCTCCTGCATCAGTGGCAGCAGAGGCTACAGTGGTGAGGAGGCGCGTTGCTATGGAGTGGGAAGATTTTCAGAGTGAGCACCATTATGAATCTGGCTGGAGAGAGAGAGGGGAGGAGGAGGAGGAGGAGGAGGGAGATAATGAAGATCTGGAGAGAGGAGGGAGGGGAGAAACAGGGGGAGAGGAGAGAGGGAGGTCGCAGGGCATGAAGAGGATAAATGAGAAGTGAGGAGGAGAGATGAGAGAGAAAGAAAGCAATAAAGTAAATGCATGGAGGGCAGAGGTGAGGGGCAGGGAGGTGCAGAAAGGGAGGCGGCAACGACAAAATGAAGGAGAAAAAGAGAAGTGCATGAGTCAGGCAGGTCACAGGAACAGGATAACACAATCTGGTGAAGTGGTATATTTTAATCACCTCTATTGTAGCTTCAAGCTTCAAGTAAAAAGTGACACAACCAGTGAGAGGCAGGTTTGACTCTGCTTGTGGTTTTGTGCATCTTGTCAGAAGAAAGCACTTTTTTCCCCTCATCTTCTGTAATATTCATAAAATCAGTGGGATGATCCAGGGAGCAGCACTTTGCCCTCAGCATGGTGCCAGAAACAGGAAGAAGAAAGAGGGAGCGAGGTGTTTTCATCATCTAAACTCAGACTGCGACACTGACGAGTGGAGAACAAATGCAACCGTGTTGTTGCTTCACTTCCCTCCGAGGAACATGTGTGGACTGTATGTTTGTGGGGAGCTGTGGTGAGGACAGTACATAATCTAACTGTGGAGGCCCTCTAGTGGTGAGGAGTGGAAATACACAGTTGTAATGAGAAAATCAATGAAAACAATGAAGTCTGTATAATTTTTAGAGAAGGGTATTTTTTGATGAATCATTTACATAAAGTGTGAATGGAAATATTCAACATCTTTAACAATGTATAGGCAGTGTGGACATGTAAGTTATTGGTCCTGTAGACCACCAGGGTGCATCACAAGAGCTCTTCTCTTCTCTGTACGTCTTTCATTATGTCTGAACTGTTTAGGCTACTAACACAGGGTTTTCTGCAACAAGTAAAATTGAAGACTTTTTAAAGACCATAGTGAGGACAGTTTAAGACTCGTTTCACATCTATACTGGCAAAAAAGTATAAAAGACATGAAGGAAAATCAGAGGTACAGAATTACCTCACACTAACTAACCCATGTAATTCCAACGCCTTAATGCTCAATGTTCCAAGTTTCAAAGTTTTCTGTGATTCACGTTTCCATCTACCTGCTTCAACCATGCATTAAATTGTTCGTTCTGGAGCCACAAACTACTGAACTTGCACTTACCCATCTTATACAAGTAATTTGGCTTTGCTGTGGGGTTTTCTTAAAACCCTTTAACACTGAGTATATTACCTGAGATACAGAGTGAATAGCATAAATCAATTTACCGTAAGTCCTCAGCCATTTGCGTTAGCGACGTGATACCAGCTGATTCTGAAAGCCGACAAGTGGAGCGTTTCGTATATATTACCGACATTATGGTATTTTACAGAAACTCTGCCGGCTTTCAGAATCACGTCGCTAACGCAAATGGCTGAGGAATTACAGCAATTTCATTGACACGTCACTTTCTGTCACCAGCTAAACGTTCAGGGTTTTCTCCGCTGCTATGCTCTGCTGTAACCGTACACTGTAGGTGGTAACACACTGTTAGCAGTAAAACACCGCGGCGCACAGCACGTTAGCTGTTTGTGCTCGATGAATTGTGACCGGGCTGCACAGGTACTTTAGTTCCGTTTTGTAGTTATGTTAAAGCGGCCTCCAAAATCGAGACCTTTCAAAACGCATTTAAAGACATTTTATGAGATTTTAGATGAATTTTATACATTTTAAGGCCTTAAATTGAAATGATTGGATTTTAGACATTTTACGATCCTGCAAAAACCCTGTGCAATATTTCAATTTGTATTTTTTCTAATTTCTTTAGGCACTTACACTGCATGTTCTTGTTGGTTACACTGACAACAGTACTGTTTTTGTACTGTATTTACTGTATATATAACTATGTTTTGTTTGTGTCCATTTATCTGACTCTCAGAGCTAAAAAGAAGCAAGGTCTAGATTGTGTTGTTGTATGGATAAAGTGCAAACAAGACACACCACAAAAAACTCCTGATATTTACAAGTGTGGCCTGATACAGTGGTACATACCTACATGTTGCATAGTACACATGAGCCTGCAGGCATAAACAAAAAGCACGTGGACTCTTCAAAAGTGAGTCATCTCTGAAAGATGCTTGCAGATATGAATAACTCACAAAATTTAAGTGAGGTGGTTGCCAAGGCTACTGCCACTTAAAACATGTGAGGAAATATATTTTTAAAAAACTCATGTGTAGAAAGTGAACCGGATAATTTAAAAAGGAAAGTAGAGAACGTCTAAGAAGCAATGCACCAGTTGTTCCAGTAAATACCCTGGAAACTGATTCATTCAGGCAGAGTCTTGTACTTGAAGCAGCAAATCAACTTTCATTGATCGTGCAGGGAGAAAACTGGGATTACCACCATGACATCGAGACATGGAAGAAGAAAAACAAACTCCTGACTGAAACCCTGCATCAGCGGCACAGTACATCTTCAGTATTACTGCTATTCATCTGCACAAATGCAACCACAACACTTTGTGAACAACAGTAAATATGCTGCGTGCATTATTTAAAAGTAGATGACTTGAACCACCCAGAGGAGCGTTAGTTTCTCCAGCTAGCTGCTGAAAGCAACATTAGTCTTGCTCCATAAACAGGACGAACCATTAGCTGTAGCTTTTTTTAATTTGCAGTTTCAGTCGGTTTCTATTATTTGACAGTGGAAGAACCCATGAAAGTCTTCACTGTTGCTATTTTTAATCAACACCTCAGTGATAATACAACTTGATGATGTCATTCTCTGTGTTCTGCTTGATAGAGCAGTTCTTATCACAGCTGAAGTGTGTGTGTTTGCTCAGAAGTGCTGTTGACATATGAAATGCAGTTGTACCTTTAAGGCCACTGCCCTGTGCTGCTGATAAAAGCCGTATTATTACCACTAATGAGCATTGGGCAAAGCTACTCAAAAATTTAAGGACTCCTGAGGAAAAAAAAAAAATCAATAACCTTCAACCTTAGTGCTTCCTCTTTAAAGTGCAGGTTTAAAAGCTGCTGCTGACAGGTTAAAAGAGGCCGGATGGGAACATGGTTTTAGTCATTGTTTTCTTTTCTTTTTTTTTATTTTCCACATGTGACGTGTTACATAACCCCAGCGTAATAATATGTATATGTTGTTAAGTTTTAATTTGAAAACCCAAATTAAAAAACAAAAAACCCTGAGCTGCAGATTCAGTAATAACTCTCCCACAGTGGTCTTGTTTTTATCTATTTTTAAGCCTGATTATATTTTCTCCCATCACCACCAGTGAGAGCAGAGCAAACAGCCTGAGGGCCAGAGGTGAGTTCAGCAGCTTATTTTGAGAAAATGTTTAATAATGCATCACCCAGCTCAGCAGGACATCTCTGCTCTGTGTTGTCTGTTACTTCTTTATTTCATCTCATTTTTCTAGAAAAATTCCCTCATTAGTAAATCATGGCTTTCCCCCCACTTCCTTCATTTAACCTGTCTGCTGGCAGTTGTTAGATCTCACCTGTGAACCTAATGGGTTTCAATGGCTCCATTAAACTATAGCAGGCCAGATACTAACCAGATAAATTGGCCTTTCAGTCTTTTCACTCTCATCAGTCCATCACCAGCCCCCTCCAACGCCAAGGTAAAGACAACAACTTAATGCTGAGCAGACAATTAGCCAATCCATCACACACTAATGCATACACTGTCGAGGCAAGCAAGTAAACACAAAACGTTTTTATTGATCCTGGGAGTGAAAAATTCATCCTTTAGGGCAGAGAAACTGTCCAATAAGCATCATCCTCTGAACAGGAGGTGGGATGAAGATGTCAAAGCTCAGGACAGAAGGTGCAGCTACTAAATTTTGTCAGTCAGGCAACTGGACACTCATTGCATTTCTTCAAAAAACAAAAGCGTAGAGTTATTTTTTTGTAGGACCTCAGAGTTTGTAAGCCAAATATAATCCCACTAGACCCACTTGGCACAGCCACACCAGTGCTGTAATCCAGTCTACTCGTTTCATTCCAGCAACAATCTGATCCTACACAATCCACACAGATGCTGTTTCAATTAAACATTCACTATCAAGTCTGATTAAACCGAGTAGAGTGTCAGCTGACAACCATCTCTTTGTGTGTGTCAGCTGAACATTGCTGCTGATGGAAAACACATCTGCAGGTAAACATGTGAGCTGTTACTGTCTGAAAACTCCTCAATAATACTGTTTCTTGATAAAATGTCACATGCGATCTCCGATTGTTGTCCAGAAGTGTCAATCTGTTTACAAGCTAGTGCAAATGATTCTCTCCGACTGTGTTCCTCAACATCAGTCTTATGTGGCACCTGTACTCCACTGTGGGGGATGTAAGTGGAGAGAGAGAACCACTCAGTGAGCAGCATGACTAATTTAAAACACAAACCATGGAGAATCAGGTAATATGTGGACAATTAATCATCAAGCACCATTAAAAACAACAAAGAAGTGTGTGTAATTCCCAGCATGAAGCACATGATGACCTCCTCAGAGCAGCAGCTGTACACACTGTAAGCGAGTCACTAACAACACTTCGCTTGACATGACTCGCAGGCGACTTCGCGGAGAGCTTCTCAGGTTCACAGCAGCACTTAGGCAATTAAAAGCCGAGCAAGGAGGCAGACATTTTGAATGGACCATAAAACACGAGGAAGAAGAAAAGCCAAAGTGTTACAGATTAAGAGCACACTGCTTCAGAGATGTTCACATGCATGTGATGAATATAGAATTAAACACCCGCTGATCCCCTCCACTTACGGTTGAACTCCCTGCGGCAGACATGAGGCCTCCAGGGTCGGCTACGTATCCAGTTCAGGCGTCGAGGCAGCTCCATGATGCCCAGCGGGTGCCAGTGTGTAATGGCCACTCACCCATCAAAGAACAGCACCCTGGTTCTTCTGCCCATCCCCAGGACAGATGCTCCCTGCAGACCATCAGCGGTGACAGGAACCACCTCAGCAGCCTGAAGCTTTAAGAAGTAATGCTTCACTTTATCTGCAGCCTGTCGTTCACTCTGTGTGAGAGAGCAGGTACAGTAGCTGTTGTGGTGCTCGGCTACATTTCCCCCACCACCGCTGCTTTATGTTTTATGCATGAGTCAGTGGAACCCAATTCCCTCGGTTCTGGGGAGGAACAGTCAGGCCTCTCAGACCCAGGATAGAGCACCGACCACCGGGCAGCATCTGAAGTGCAGAGTGCACACCCCGGTGAAATGTGATGCCTCTGCAGCGAGCCTCCAGGGAGGCGAGGGTGGACAGGAGGTGGAGCTGGGCCAGCCACCTGAGGAGGCTGGAAGGTAGACGGTCAGACAAGGATGCCAAGATGGTTTCTAGTTTGTACAGTCGGAAATATGTGAGAACAGGAGTTCATAAAAGCACAAAACAAAAAAGACTGGAAAACTGGAAATGTTCCTCTTAAAGATTATTCCCTGTGCAAGAGTCAAAAATAACAGAAAACAAGAGGATAACAAAATACAGAAATAAGAAATGTAGAAATAAGAATTTAAATAAGAAATATATTTAAAAAAATCATTTAAATAAGATTTTAACAAAATAGTACACAAATTACAGATATAGAATAAAAAAGTATAGAAATAAGGATTTAACAAAAATGAACACCTTGCCATGTACATGTTTATGAGACTACGACCCCTAGTGGCGCTGAGCTGCCACCGCGACCACAGGTTTAAAAAATGCTTCTGTCGTCATGTGAAATCAAAGGAAATGAACAATAAGAGTCAAACTCACTGTAAAGTAAATGATGCACACTGTGTGCTTGACTTTATTCAGATAAAACACACAGCACACTCCTGCCTCCGTCTGGGCAAACAAGACTTCCTTCACCCAACAGATTACCATTTGGTTTGTCCGTGTCCAAAACATAATAAATAACAGTGAACAAAGGGAGCACTTCAAACACAGCTCTACAAATACACAACCAAGCATAGGCAACATCTGCCTTCCTATGAAACACAACAAATGTTATACTGTTACATTCACAGCCTGTGTTTGAGTATAATAACAGGTTCCTTACATGACAATATATGTAGATACACTGCAAATAGTCCTTGTGTTTACTCCTTGAACAGATACACACACACAGCTTATAAGTTTGGTTAAAATGATGACTGTGATCCCAGATAAAAAAAAGTCCATAAAACAAACATCTGTGTGCTTCTGTTAGCTGGTGTTGTGGAAGTGTTTGTGTCAAGACACTAAATCTGAGGCCAGATCATTTCCAGCTGACGACAAACTGACCTCAGCTACAACATCTGTCTGGTGAGGAGGCCACTTCAACAGAAACCTGAAAAACTTTTGGCAAATCCTACAGCACTGTGTCCATGATTGTGCTCGAGACACGCTTGACATAAGCTCAGTTACACTGTACAAAAAATAGGCAGAGCCTTTGAACCACACTCACAGAAGGCACGTACACTTCATGAGGACAACAGCACAACGCAAACACCGACGTTTCTAACTCTAAAGCGTCGGTTTCATCATTACAAAGACACTTTGCTCCAACACTCAGACAGTTTGAGACCCTCCATCGTGCACTGAGATTAAAGTTGGTTATAATAAAGGCAACAATATATATTCAAGCTGTGATACAATCTTTTCAAAAAAAAAAAACATGATCACCAACATGTGCACATCAGCCTGGTTCATCCTGAGGTTTGTATCTAAAAAGACCCCAGTCTGAAAAAAAATGTACCCCAGAGTCTTCATCCAGAAACAATTATAACTGTTTCAATATCTTTACCTAAGTTTTAATCCTCTCTAAAAAAAAAATTGATGAAAAGAAATGACAAATAACACACAACCTCGATAAAAACACATTGGTTGTAGACTCGAGAGGATGGAGGTTAACATTAGCTACCACTAGGAGGTACCTGAAATCAAAAATAGCCCTGACGATGCAATCGATGATTTAATAAGAAAACATTTCACAAGCAGCAGGTGGAAGGAAAACAGGAGGAGGTCACATGATGGGTGATGGATTAGTGATGGTAATTTAGCAGGATTTCAAACAAAACCATTCAACAACGTGCTTAGATAAAAGTGTCATTTTTTTTCTTTTTTTAAATAAAGAAATAACTGCACTTGTGTAAATAATCTCTTGTGCTTTTCTAAACACCAGCTAAATATTAAAAAAATAAACACTACAATGGGTTTGGTCCTTCGATTTAGCAACAAAGCAGAATAAAGCTTTCATAAATAAAGTCAAACGGAAAATGTAAGATGTGCAAAATTGTTGCTGTTCTTAGAGCTGAGTCAGCAAGTTCACAAACTATGTTTCTGGACTCACCGTGTTGCTGCCATACAGATATTGTTTAAACATTTATAACAAACTCCCAGCTTATGTGTGTGAGTTGCAGTGTGTGGGCACGTGAAGAGAATTGCACATTGTGTCGTGGACTTGCATGTGGATGTGCACGAGTGTCCCTCAGAGTTCGTGTGTTTGGTGCCGTGCGTTGGAAGGTGATAACGTACATTTTTAATCAAAGTAAAATCCTGCTCGTGTTTTCTTTATGGCACAGTGTGTGAGAGGTGTGTTGTGTTCATCTCTGTAGTTTCTCCTCATCCAAATCCTGATTGTCTGCAGCTCACAGTTTGTCATCTTTTAATTCATCCCTCCATACAGTACTTCACCCTGAGTCCTGCGCCGCTCTATCACTCCATCTTATCAGGGTCTATGTTGTCCAGATCAATGTCCGGTGAGGCCACACAGCACATGCACAGCTTTTGGGTGAACAGACAGAGCTCATCTGCAAAGACAACACAAGAAACATAAAGAGTGGGTTTCAAGAGACGATCTTTGAAAATACTTCAAATCAGTGGTGTTAGTTTTAGTAACGTGACTCGTTTAAACTGTTTACTAGGAGGTTAATAGTATTAGGGTTTTACACTTACAGACACATGTCTCGGCAAACAGAATCCTTTACAGTATGTGGGCTTTACAGTAAACTGAACTTTGAAACACTAATCTAAATCCCTGCCCAACTACTGATGCTAACAGAAGGCCTTGTTTACTTTTGTCGACAGTCGCTGTTGTACATGCTATTTAAGACTAATAAGCTACTTTAAGAAGTTATCCATAATAATATCACACAACCACATTCATTCACAGAGGAACTCTAAGGCTTACATGGCTGGAGCTAGAACACTGTTTATTATGTTACTGTGTGCTGCCATCGGTCCTGCAGCTTTGTACATTATACATTCAAATTTCTAGGAAAAATACACAGAAGTGTCTCAGCTTCTTACCTATATATGTGGGTAACTGCTGTGTTTTAGGTAAATTATAGTTGATAGGAAGTCATTTTGTCACCTGGTGCTGGATCTCTAGTTAGATGGTTTAAAATTCAATTTTATGGCATGTATCAAAAATCAAATACAGTATTTTTAAAACTACTCTCTCAGAGATATTCAATGGGGAGTTGTGAGAATCCCAGAAAAACTCAAAACACTGCGGTGATGTAATGCGTCTCCTACCGAGCAATTTGCCGAAGAAGGCTGGTCTGGAGCTGGGCCGCAGGTGGATGCAAAAGTAATAAACTGGTACACCAGAGAGCGCCACAGCAATTCCCACTAGAGAGTTGATGGTGTCGCTGTAAAGAGGCACCACCACCAGGAAGATGCTGCACACACAGTAGACTATTGGGAAGAACAAAGACAGCTGCAGGGAGCAGAGAGAGGACAGGAGGAGGAGAAGGATAAAACAATGGGGTAGGGGATGCAAAAGGTCAGAGGGGAAAAAAGACAAAAAATTAAAATAATTACATTAACAAGTACAATTATTATTAGGTTATCTAAATGTTTCTGATTATCTGATTGTAACTCTATTAGCCCTTAAATCCCTGAAACAGTTTGCAGTGCACTCTCCTCGATGGTTTGTTAGAGAATGAAAAAGGCAGTAATCAGATTTGAAACATCAAGAGCTTTTAACCTTGTCACAACTGATAACTAAAGCCAGTGCTGAGGCTGGTCAGGCCTACGCTGTAGGTAAGGTTGATGGGTAAACAAACGTAAATAAAGGTCTAAAATGCCTCCGAGAGCAGATACAGCACTTAGTATGTTTACAGGACAGATTGCAGCGTTCACACTCACTGCCTTAGTTTTCTGTTCAACACAGTATTTTATGAATGTTGTGACCTGGATGATATGATGAGAAACTGCTTGACGCTTTAGAATGAAAAGATGCAATCATATGAACCCCTTTGTCCTTGTTTACCCAGCATGCATCTCTCAAAGAGGGCACGGGCAAGGGGAAAGAGTTGAAGTGTTGTATTTTTCAGTATCTAGATCCTCTGCAGTCTGAAGGCAAGTAATTCATTTCAATTTTGTGCAAACACTATATACACCTGCTGTTCACAACAACTTCATACTACATTGATAATATGCAAGTAATATGTGTAAGTAAATAATATTTAAAATAAGACTTTTTTTGTGCCTTTTCAGGTTTCAGATGGTGCTAAATGGAAATGGCTGTGAGGCAGACATATCACTGGTCATAATAATTATACTAAACAGTTTTGTTACCTTAACAGGTCGGTGCAAATCCGGGGCTTTGAAGCGAAGGTAGATCTGGCTGGCGATTGACAGGCCGATGAACAACCAGTAGTTAAAACTGAAGTAGTTGATCAGTTGGAAAACGTCAGGGACAGACAGGTAAAACAGAGACATGCCACCCTGAGACAGGAAGACCACACACACAGAAAACAGTGAGTCTGGTTATAACTTGCATCAAAGATAATTAGATTTCAAAACCTAGTAAAATGCAGTGATACTAACATTGAAGAGCAGGGCAGGAATTGGGGTGAAACGCTTAACGTGGATCATACACAGGACGTTCGGTAGGTGTCCTTCTCTGGAACCAACAAAAAACAACCTGCAGGAGAAAACAGACGTTACAAGGGGTGAAAAAAGATCCATATGTAGCTTACTGGTTTTCTGACATTTCATTAAGGAAAAGCTGAAATGAAGCCGACTGACCTGGAGGCAGCGATGATTGAGGAGTTGAGGCCTCCATAGCAGGAAATGGCCACAGACAGAGGGATCAGCCATCGAGCCCAGCCCAGCACCTCGTCTGCAAATGTCTGAGGAGACAAACAACAATGTTTAATGGTCACATTAATTCACTGGTGAGATCAGAGATAAATTTTAGGTTTAGTGACAAAATAACCTACATGTGTGCAGCAATAATTACAAGACAGTCAAACTTATCTGAATAATTGGCTATTCTAAATATGCAACTTGTAAATTAATGTCCCTGACTATAAAGGCAGTCTGTTGAAACATGTTTCTTCCCCCACAGTTGACAGTTACATTTATAAACTCAGTTAACCATACGGAAACAAAACCCAGCCCTGCATGCTCCCATAGATTGCGACAGCTGTAAATATTTTCTCCTGTCATTTAAGGACTTGGTGCCTTGGGCTGAGAAAAAGATAAGTCAGCTGTGAAGTGGATTTTGTTTCTCACATGTGTTATATTTAGATTGTCTACACATGACAAGTCAGAACTTTATTCACCAGGTGGGTGAGTTGATATGCTATTATACCTTTTAATATCTCTAAAAACAAGATATATATATATATATTTTAGTAAGGACACATTATAATCTGTATCATGTAATATCTGCAGTGCACACAGGGTGTCAGCCAATCAGCTGAGCCAACTGGACTTGAATGAATACTGTAATTTAAGAAAAAAAAAAAAAAAAAAAGCCAATCAAGTACCATTGACAGCAAGCCAAAGTAAAAGTCTTCCTCTTTCAATGCACTAATCACATCATCAACTTCCCCCGTTCCTGTGTGGAGCGCTAACCTCTTTAGCTAAATGAGGTTCCTGTCATCCCGACTCCTACAGCCACAGATAACCAAACAAGAGCACCGAAAACCAGATGCTGGTGCCTGTGGCTGCCATCCAGACTGAAGGAGATGACAGTGAAAGATGGGAAGGGAAGATCAAAACCTGTTGACCCTGTGAGGCTCA
Organism: Pseudochromis fuscus; assembly: GCA_900323345.1. Classification (NCBI taxonomy): domain Eukaryota; kingdom Metazoa; phylum Chordata; class Actinopteri; family Pseudochromidae; genus Pseudochromis; species Pseudochromis fuscus. The sequence goes on from OOFC01049703.1 coordinate 21,122, forward strand.
TCAGATGCTGTAAATCTAGATAACTGACATGACTATGCCCACAGACAGACAGACAGCTGAAGGGGTTACTGCCAGGATGTTTTTAGTGCTCGAGGAGATTGCACGAACTTCAGACACTCACCACGGCAACAGCTTCACTGCTGAGCACTGTGTCTGCATCCATGACAACATAGTAAGCTATGTTGGTTAAGATGTAGATTACTGTGACAATGGGCATGGAAATAGCAATGGACAGGGGGAGATTCCTACAAGGGAAAATGAGAAAAGCGGTTTATTTATATGCAAGGTCCAAGCAATTGTGAAATCCGTCTGAAACGCACAACACTCTACCTCTCTGGGTTCTTAATCTCCTCTGTAATGAAGTTGAGTGTATCCCAGCCAGAGTAAGAGTAGAGTGCTGAATAAAGAGCTAAGGCCATATCACCAGGGTTCAGCTTGGAGCCTTTGAAGGAGTTTTCAAAGTTCTGGTCAAAACCTGAAACAACACAGGGTTGATACATTAACAAATAAGGAGTGTGGCTTTTGTCATGCAATGAAAAATATACTGTTGTTGAGTGTTTAAAGTAATTTACCTGCTGAAAAAAAAAAGCAAAACTCAAGAGAGTCTGGTAAATGTAGTTCATAGATTTAGTGACGGCACTCATGGTGTGTGGGTCCTCCGTCACTTGCGTAACGCACAGTACTACATCCACAGAAACGCTTTTAGATATAAACCAAGCCAACACAAACTGTGTCAAAGCCTATTGCGCCATCAAAACTAAAAGTTAAAACAAAAAAACAAAATCTGCTCGGTGTCAGCGCCGAAGGATATGAGAGGACTGACTGAAGCACGCACAGATACAGTGGCGTGTAAAGCATCAATGCAAAATGAATTGCAAATCTGAAAACCCACGGTCCATAAGGCCTTATTGTTCTGTGCAGAGTGGACAGAACTCAGACAAAGGAACGCATACAAATCATCAGTCATAATAATAATGGTATTTGGTGCCAAAAACTAACAAAACAAAGTGAAAACATTGTATTGTATTTAAGATGCATACATACATTAATATACTAATAACATTTCATACAAGGGCCATGATTCAAGCCATTTGCCACAACATCTTTTCCTAAAAAGTAAATCCAGTGTAGTCCACCATCTTGTCACTGTTCATTTAAATCAAAGGTGAACAACTGAGCATAGCATTCCTATTTTAATCCAAAATAGTGCAGCAGCGTCTCAGTGCAATGACAGATAACTGGTATTTAAGTGACATGTCTGACATCCTACCTTGTCCCAGCTTAACTAAGCCAGTAATGATGATGACAATGAGAGCGAGGACCTTGGCTACAGTGGAGATCACCTGAAGAATCGCTCCCCATTTTACTTTCATACAGTTCACAAATGTCAGTGCACCTGATGAAAGAAAGAAGCACAGAGGAGTAGATCAACAGATAAACAATTTACAGTAAACACCTTCTAAAGAATATATGGCTTTATTTATTTAAACTGAACATTCACTACACTGGAACAGGAGCGGGATGTAGTGTGAATAAGCATTTATCAACTTGTAAAATTCCTGTTGTGGAACACCAAACACAACTACCAGATTGTCCTGTTGAGCAGTAGACGCCCCTCAATGCCACAGAATTCCTCTCATAATTGCACAGTCTGTGCAAAGTACTTAATTGTCTAAACAAACCCAACAGGTTTAAGGTTGGGTACCTGTGTTCATGTATTCTTTTTAAATGTCTACTAATCGGGAGATTTAGGGTGGAGTGGAATTAAGAGGAAAACACGGGGATTAAGTTTAGTGACACAGACTTCAGACAAGATAAAACAAAAACTTGGATTAAGTTGTAATCTTTTGGTCCCTCAGGCGCAGTAGACTGAGTCATCCATCTAAATGCAGCTCCATTTGAGCTCTGAAGTTAGAGAGGAGACTTCAGGTTAAGTTCCACAGTTTTTCTGTTTTATATCCAGGACATATCACCATGGTAACTTATGTCGCCAACCTAACCTGCTCCAGAGCAGGTTATGAGTCAGATAACAGATCAGAACGTATAAAAGGTCCTGCTACTGATAAAATCAGAGAAAAGACTTGTACAAACTGGAAGCCTTGTGTCAAAAGTGAAGCTACATTAATTACGATGAGTTTTATTATTGCAATGTGAGTAACTGTTACAGTGAAGCTGCATTTTACAGACATGTTTTGTAACTGATATGAATTTATAGAGCAAGAAAAGTCACTGAGGCAAAACTCGACATACATGAAAGAACATTGTGGTTACAGAGAAGTGTATGTTCTTAATGATTGATCACTGATATTAACTTCCTCCTGAATGTAGCTGCAGCGGCTGTGCAGCTTTTGGACCGGACTCATTTTTGTTAACTTCCTCATATTTGTTCCGGATTGTAGTTTGTTCTTGTTAAAAATATGGAGCTCTACACCGGCCCCAACACTGCGTCTTTCATGTGAATCTGCTTGATCTAGACCAGGGGTGTCAAACTTGTGCCATGGAGCGCCAAGACACTGCAGGTTTTCTTTCCAACAATCTCTCCAGCAGCTGATCTCACTGATTAGCTGCTTCCCTGAGGCCGTTTCTCAATTCAAAGTACACAAACTTGTACTCGTGTACTTGGTGAGAATGTACCTGCAAGTCTGACTCTGAAGTACGGACTTGCAGGAAGGCGAGAGCGCACCGAGGCTGAAGTGCGATTGGAACGCCATCGCACTTGTTGAGGTCACATTTCTGCTCGCTGTTGCGAAATGCATTTTGGGTTATTTGGCTTCCCCAAGTCTACACAAGTCTGGTCTGATGCAGGCTTGATAATGAAGGAGGAGCGGGAACACATCCGGGTATTTCATGCATTCTCAGGCAGATGCGTACTTTGAATTGGAACAGTACTAGGTCTCTGACTGATGAAGTTTCACAAGTACACGAGAACATAAGTACGGACGGCATATTGAAAAACGGCCTCAAATTGAAGGAGGTGTTGATCATTAAAATCACTGGCTTTAGTGACTGGCTGGAAAGAAAACCTACAGGGTCTTGACCCTCCATGGCACGAGTTTGACACCACTGATCTAGACTCTGGGTCGAGCGACAGAGCTGCTAGCCAGGGTTGTGGTAGCGCTGATCTTGATGACCTTTGTTAGGTTTTGTCAAGCCAGATTAAAAGAAGATACCCTGGTGGTGTTGAACTCGCTTCGTAGTACAGGCCCCTGGTTAGAGCTTCACCTACACTGTTCCTCAAACACTCAACTGTCTGCAAACATAGACATGGATTAAAAACTTCCTCATACACCACAGTTCACATGTAAAGCAAAATGCAATCTAATAGGCCACCATCACTCACGCGTCTAACAAAATATTCAAAGTGAACAACTGTATGAACCTGTGGCTGTTATCATGTCGAACAATAACCAATCAACCTCATGGTTGTCTTACCACTCAGGTTAACATATATACACAACAGGTTAAAAGACAAAGCGTGCAAGTGTATTAATTACAGAAAGAGCCTCACATATGATGGCAGCAGCGAAGAGGCGCACAGCGTTGTAGGGGGCTCCACAGGTTTGGTAGAAGGGCTGGACCAGGTAGTTGGAGAACGTCAGGGCTATCACTGCCTGACAGGCGGGCTCTACTATCAACAAGGATGTCCACAGTCTACAGCACAGTTTATACATCTTAATTATTGTGGGTGTATCACCGACAGTTAGCACATTTTTATTTGTTAAAATTAAATGTCAAACTGCAACACAGCACATTCTGTTCTGGGATAAAGTTCAGATTCCTGTCAATGGACTGATGTAATAGGAAACAATGTCCCAAATGTCATTAGAAAATTTACTCTAAAGAAAAAAACTTTATATGGTGAAGGCCACAAGTTCAATCCAGACCACACTTCATGTTTGGTAAAAAAAGAAACAAATTATATTAATTATATAGGTATTATATTTTATTGTGTGTGGTTTGTGGGGTAATGTGTCTCCACGTTAAAAAAAAAGAAAAAAAAAAGGAAAGACTACGTACCGTATAAACGCCAGGAAGCCTCCGAAGGCTTCCAGGATGTAGGCATAGGAGGCTCCAGATTTACGGATGGTGGTGCCAAGCTCAGCATAGCATAGTGCTCCAAAGACAGAAAACACTCCTCCAATGGCCCACACTACCAGGGACAGGCCAAATGAGCCTGTGTACATAAGAACACCCTGCAAATAAAAAAATGGGTGTGGAGACTGAGTACACTGCTGATATGGAAGATGAAAAATATTAAAACATTTCAAACACTTCTGTCTAATTCAGTATAAGTTGAAGTATGTCTGGTGGGGTGTGGTGCGGCTCAGCTGCAGGAGAGATGGGGCTGGACGGCTCAGGGAACAGTAGCATGGATTGGATTAAGGCAGCTGGGGTACACTAACTAATTAGTCTGTCCCTCTAAGCAGTAGAGAGAGAGACTGGGCTGCTGCTGACGTGACATCAACAGGCCTACAAGCCAGAGAGGGGCCTTCCTGTTGACTTTTTTCTGCACGAGTTTATGTTGCGCAAAAGGAAGCCAAGGACATACCAGGTGCACCTTTGAATTTATGTTTGACGTTACTGGTGTGAGACATAAAAAGTCAGTTGTGTCTGTGTGTGTCCACAGGACTGTCTTTGTGACATGTGTATTTTATAATCAAAGCCAAATCAGAAAAAATATTTCAATTTTGTTGATCTGAGGAGAAATTTAAAACCAGGATAAATAAATTCATTAACCTAGGGTTTTTCAACTCTGGTCATGGGGACCCCATATCCTGCATGTTTAGACGTTTCTCTCTTCCAACACACCTGATTCAAATTATCAGCTCATCATCAAGCTGTGCAGAAGCCTGCTAACGACCCTGATCATTTGAATCAGGTGTGTTAGAAGAGGGAATCATCTAAAACAGGGGTGTCAAACTCGTCCCATGGAGGGCCGAGACCCTGCAGGTTTTCTTTCCAACCGCCTGTCCACCGTCTGGTCTCATTAATGAGCTGCTTCCCTCAAATTGAAGGAGGTGTTGGTGATTAAAATCACCTGCTTTAGTGACCGGTTAGAAAGAAAACCTGCAGGGTCTCGACCCTCCATGGCATGAGTTTGACACCCCTGATCTAAGACATGCAGGATATGGGGTCCCGAGGACCGGAATTAAAAAACCCTGCATTAGCCCAAAAAGGCAGGGTCTCTTACCTTCGGTGAGACAAAGATGCCAGAGCCGATCATATTCCCCACAATGAGACAGACGCCATGAAGGAGGGAAATTTCCTGCTTCAGCCGCACACCACTGCCCTGAGATGCTGTGTCTACGTCAGCAACCATTCTGAGGAACTGAGTTTTCAGCCACAACTCAGACGAGGTAACAGGGAATTTTTTGGTAATGACAAACAGAAAAGAATGGAAGTGTTGTACACTGTACAAAATGAGAGGTAAGGACGTAACAACAGAGATGGGGAGGGGGAGGGGGCGGGGGGTTCAGATGTCACTGGAGGGCTGAGGCTAATGCTTGTCTCAACAGGCCATCAGATCCAAGGTGCACTTCTCAGCTGCAACCGTCTGCAAGAAAAACAAGGACAGAGTCTCACTGTGGTGCTCCACAAATTTCTGCAGGTTGTCTGAGAGGAAGTGATAAGTGATCCTGATTCAGTATGTCACCGGTGTACACCCCTGTGTCGCCTAATGATGGCGTAGAGACCAGCTGTGTGACTGCAAATTAATAAATGAAAGGTGGGTGTGGGTGGATTAAATTACTGCTCCTCTAGATTTACGAGGTGTTTTGCATCTGAGAAGCAGTAAATATGACACACCTGCTACAGAAACTACACACCTACTACAAGCCCGTCTGATTTACCTGCAGTTTGACAGAAACTCTCTTTTATAATCACAATGTAAAAATATGTCACTGTAACTGGTTAAAACAGCAAAATGAACTGAGTGATATAATATTTTTTGACTCATTTATTTGATCAGTTCAAAGTGTCTGCTGTAGTCCACCAAAACCAGTTCTTCAACACTCACTGCTTATTTGCACACTGAATACACTAAATACACCCAATCACGGATATGACTTCAGGCAAGAACTGCTGCATATCACAGCAACTGACAGCAGGCTGTGACACATGAGGGAATTTAATAACAGAAAATCCGGTTTTGGTTTTCAAATCAAATCATTTGAACCCATTTTCCAAATGAAAGCACTGGTACGATCGGGAAACTTGAATGAGTCATAGTGTGGTGTAACAATTAGGTCAAATAGTGATGGCATTTTAGAGCCTGGGTGAGTACTACTCGAGGATATACGGCACCAACATAAACATATCTCCACTGTGTTGTCTTGGCAGCAGTATATGCTGTCCCGACTGCACATGTGGCCTTAAATCATTCAGACATCTGATTGTGAACTAAAATACAAGGAAAGTTATTTATTCTGACAAGTGTGTTCACCTTCTGCATTGCAAACCTAATCTACCTCTGTTTCCCCATATTGAGGAAGAAGTGTAAGGCATGTAACCAGATATGTTCACAGTACAATGTGGTTATTTTCTGGTGTAGAAATGGAAAAACACTGCTGGCAAAGTGCATGCTTTCAAAGTCACCTTTGTGTTGAATTATCACATAATACATGATAAATTTGATGGTTTGTTGGAGCCGCCATCAGAGCAACAACAGCTATGTTTACAAGAAAGCCACCTGGTCGAAATGATCCTTTTAGATGGTAGAAAGAGAGACTGTTATATGACACACAACCTTGGCTCATAGGACATTTCTTTCATAAGATAAGATAAAACTTTATTGATCTCATGCCGGGGAAATTCTTTATAAACAGATGTCCTGAAAACAATACCAGTAAGAGAAATATTAACTTCTCTATCGGTCACTACAAAAACACAGCGACAACTTGTATGTGAAACATAGGCGCCATATGTCCCATATTAAACCAATGAAATTATGCTTGCATCTGTTGTGCCTCCCTAAGCTGATATGACTCGCTGCAGCTAATGTTCAGTGTCTGTTCACAAGACATCTGTGGGGGAAATAATGGTATTTTCCACAATGGCAACTACATTTGCTGTTAATTTACTTCATGTTGACAAGAAAAACAGATGGATATCAGTGAGTAATTACACTTTACTGTCAGCACCCAAGTACAGCCAAAGGGACAGCTTCCTCTCATGTCTTTACTTTAAAAAATAACTTTGTCTGGTTCATAAACAATGATAACTGATAACTGAATGATAAATAATCAGAAGATGCAGAAGATGGAGCATTTCTTGAAATTAGTGGCACTGCATCCACTTTTCCTCTGATCAGAGAAGTGCTACATGATTGTTATTTACACAGTAATGCCTATGTGGTAACATACAGCTGCCATTTATTTTACACCTGCTTTTGAACGAAAACTTTATTATAATTGTTAGAAAATAAATTAATAAAAGAAATGCATAAATACAGAGAATATTAGCAAAAAACAAAAGTTCAAATTTTAGATTAATAATATCATGGAAGTCCAACACTGATGATATTAGTGTTCGGACAAAAAAAAACTATACGACAGGGGTGTCAAATATATGGCCCACGGGCCAAAACCAGCCCACCAGAGGGTCCAATCTGGCCCTTAAGATGAATTTGCAAAGTGTGAAAATTTCACTGAATACATCACAGAATTTGCCACAACTTTACATTTACAAGGCTTTCTTATCTCCCAGTTAAGTTTGTATAGTGTGGTGAGTCAGTTCAGGTGGTCAAGGTTACTACACAGATGTGGTGATGTATGT